>JAVQJS010013419.1:0-14220 GCA_036024795.1 Galaxias rostratus | reverse complement strand
GTTTGTGTGTGTGTGTGTGTGTGTGTGTGTGTGTGTGTGTGTGTGTGTGTGTGTGTGTGTGTGTGTGTGTGTGTGTGTGTGTGTGTGTGTGTGTCCCTAGGGGCCTCAGGGGCCCCCCTGTCCCAGCTGTCAGACAGCGGACAGACCCTCAGTGAGGACAGTGGGGTGGACATTGCTGAGTCAGGCCGCCTCTGCAAGGAGAGCAGCCCCTGTCCCGCCCGCATGCGCCCCACCAGAGAGGCCCCGGGGGCCACAGTGGAGCCCCCCGCCAAACCGGTAAGGGGCCTGAGGGCCTAAGAGCTCACCCAGAGGGACGGACGGATGGATGGTTGGATGGATGGAAGGATGGATTTATAAATGAGCAAAACTAAGGAATTAATGGATAAATTAATGATTGTATTCATTAATTCATTAATGCATGAATGTATTCACAAATGAATGAATGCATGAATGGGTGGATTCATTAGATATAGTGCATGTTAATAGGTGACTGACTGAAAGAACACATCTAGTCAATGTAAAGAGAGAAACTGTGAATGACAGGTGTTATGAACGATGCGCACTAACCAGTGTTTGTTTATGTGTATGTGTGTGTGTGCGTGTGATGACAGAGAATGATAAGTGCAGACCTGCTTTGTGAATAACCTCCCGTCCCCCTCCTACCCTGCAGCTCCGACCTCAATGCTAACCATGCTCTGTCTGTTTTTCTCTTTGTGCTCACACAGTGGTTCTTTTCCTGTCGCCTGTCAATCACTTTCTTTATCCCTCCCCCCCTACATGACTCCTCACCCTCCGTCAGTCACGCCCCTCATCACATTCCTCACTCCGATGTAGTGTAGACCGGTCGCTTCCGTTCCCTCCCAAAGCTCCGACATTGATGGGTGTGGCTTAGGGTTGCAATAGACTATGTCTGGGAGAGACCACATGGGCGGCCAAGTGGGGTTGGTGACGAAACGGTTGCGTTTGAAAGTGACGCCAACACACGTTGAAAAAAGCCAGTGCTCAAAATAAACGTTATTGATGTGCACTGTTCTCCTCATAAATGAATCGTAGTGACGTATCTGTTCTCCTCCCCTGCCACAGCCGGGGCTCCTGGAGCCCACCTCCACGTTGGTAAAGGTGGCCAAGAGCGCCAGCACGCTGGGCATCGCCATCGAGGGCGGCGCCAACACCCGCCAGCCCCTGCCACGCATCGTCACCATACAGGTAGGAAACGTAGCACCAGGTGGCCCCTCTCCTCTCCCCCGACCCCCCCTCCCCTCCAGGGCATTGGATGTGATGGGTTCGGAGGCGAGCCTCCACTGAGGAAATCAGCCGTCGATCCCCCTCCAGGGGTCTGGCGGCTCTTACAGAGGCGATTACCCCCTTCAACCTGCTCCATCAATAGAATCCTCTCCTTGAAGGGCCGGGCTGGGACAATGAGCGGCGGTCAGACACTCCATCTGAGGCTGTTTAATTTCGGGGGCTGATGGTTATCGACGCGCTGCGCCACCGAGAGAGCTGAAGTAGCACTCGAGAAAAACGATTGGGGGCACAGGTGTACAGTGGTGTCACAGAGCCTTCACTGGGAGGTCGCTCACGCGTCGCCTCGGCTCCTAACGTGCTCTTTGAGGCTGGTCCAAGATGGCCCCTTTCCCATCGTTCCCCGGGTGCAAGATGTGTGTCTTCACCGCTCTGACGACCTGTCAGGTAAACGAGTCTGAAAGGACTCTGACAACGGGGGGAAGGGAGTGTTTAGAGGGAGAGAGAGAGAGAATGATTGAGAGAGTAGGAGGAAGAGATAGAGAGGCAGAGAGAGAGAAAGAGAGAGAGAGTCTGCACCTCCCCCCACCTCCGCCTTACACCCCCAGTGGGCCCCCCCCCCCCCCATTCTACTTTAGTTAGGGGTTAATGAAATGAAATATGGAATGGGCTGCTGATTGCGGTTGCCAGGAAATCAGTGCATTCAAAATCAAAGAGCAGGATAGAAAGGGTGAGAAAGAGAGAGAGAGAAGAGAGAAGAGAGAGAGAGAGAGAGGGAGAGAGGGAGTGGGAGAGAGAGAGAGAGAGAGAGCGGGAGTGGGATAGAGAATAGAAAAGCAGGTTTTCTTGTTAAGGACTGTGTGCATTGACGTAGAGACAGCAGAGGGTAGGGGAAGTTGAGCGAGGATAGGGGGAGAGCGGGATGAAGAGTAAAAGCCATCAGACAGGGGGTGTCCATTCCCCTCTGCTCCTTTACTCAGTGCTGCTAATTGAAGTGCACAGACAAACAGGAGACGTGGATGAAACACAGCCCACACACCTTTGTCTGGCTCCGGCTTCTCCTATGTGTCTGTGTGCAGCAATCGTCGAAGGAGCCGTGGAGGGCATGCTAGCGAAGCTGATGTTTATTTATATGTGAGAGCTCTGTGGCTGGCTTAGTCCCAATCAGCCTATCCGTCGGAGCGGACGAGGCCTCATCAGCGTCCTAATTGGCTGAGGGGTCAGGCTCTGTCGACCTCCCGGCATTATCGTCATGCCCCGTGTGATCAGGCACATGATGGGCACGTACTCACCTGAGCAGGGTTACGTTTACGAACATCAATATTAGGTCCAATATAAGGTTATTTTATGATTTTTTTCTTCCCGACATTAGACGATGCTGGTCCTAATCAAAGCAACGTATCCTTTGCCACGAGTTATGACATATACCCCTGTTCAACCACGATATTGCATTTGACATTCCCTGCCTTTGATAGCGTTGCTGTAGGTTACGGAGTGGTAGAGTCAGTGACCGGTAGGTTGCTTTAACCGGCGGGCGCTGGTTTCCACACCAGAGGGAAAACAGTGGCAGAGATAGACCTGGCCTGTGTCACTCATGGTTATTAGGACCCTGAGCTAAGCACATAATCCCTGGCTCTGTGCCTTCCCTTGCCAATCATGTGTGTGTGTGTGTGTGTGTGTGTGTTTGTGTGTGTGTGTGTGTGTGTGTGTGTGTGTGTGTGTGTGTCCTGCTCTCTTCAATTTCTTTCAAAGGCATCTATCTCAGTATGGTAAATAATATCCAGGCCCATCTTGCTGCTTTCCGCTCAGCTCTCGGTGTGACCATCCCCAGAGTTCTGGGGGCAGTTGGAGTTATAGCGTTCTGCTATCTTGGATTACCCAACCTATAGGTATCTGTTGCGCAAACAGGACTTGTGGCCCTCTCCCCCTTCCCGGGTCATCTCAATCAGACCCTGTGTGTCTGCCACGGCTCAGCGGCCCCCAGTATTAGGCTGTGCTGCCTGGGTGCCTCAATCACTCTATCAGCCCCTATCTCCTGTCCTGGAGCACCGGGGCCCCGCTCACCGCCGCCACTCCAGTGGCGCGAGGCAAACTTGATTCAGGTTGTGTAAATGACAGAAGTGATCATGCACTCCTGGGTGACCTTTTAAACCCTCACTAACCACGGATAATGAGCCTGGGGGAGGCGGGGGAGCGTGACGGCAGGCGGGCAGACAGGAAGGGAGGTTTTGTGGCTGTACTGGGTTGACATTTGTTTTTTGGCGTCCAGGTGGAGCGTGGGATGCTTGGTAATGCGCTGGCAGGCCCCTCATCTCCGTCTCTCCATCTTTAACCCCTTCTTTCCCCACGGTGTGCTTCTCTTCTCCCTCAGAGGGGGGGCTCGGCCCACAACTGCGGCCAGCTGAAGGTGGGCCAGGTGATCCTGGAGGTGAACGGGGTCTCCCTCCGAGGCAGGGAGCACAGGGACGCCGCACGCATCATCGCCGAGGCCTTCAAGACCAAAGACAGGGACCACGTGGACTTCCTGGTCACAGAGTTCAACGTGGCGCTATAACTCAGCGACGAGGGAGAGCGTGAGAGAGAAAGAGAGAGAGAGAGAGAAAGAGAGCCTATGGAAAAAGGAGGGCCAAAGCCGGAAGTAGAGGATACTTTTAGGGCTGGCCAAGCCGAAGAACAATAGTATGTCTGCTACTTTGTCTCTTGGAACTGCATAACCCTCTCGTTCTGTTCCATCCCGTCATACACGGAAAGGTCTAACTATGGAGGGAAAACAAAGGAGCCCTTCCCATGGAATTCCATCTATCCATTGCATTGCCGGGACTTGGGTTTTTAGGACATGCTCCTTCCCGAACAGCTTTCAGGGAGATGCTGTTTTTCTCTCGAAGTTGATATGTTGTCAGGGACAGCAGGACACTGAGGACTTGCAGAACTCTGCCTCATAGGAAAACACTGTTTTACAATTACATCTTCTTTTTTGTATGTGTGCAAATGAATAATAATGTAGATATTACTATATACTAAACACGTGAAGAAACACAGATATTCTATAAATTAATTTAATAATAAATAATTTAATTAAGTTAATAAATATGAACCCTGTTATCGCCTGAGAGTAAGAATTATACATCAAAAATGTACTGTTGTAAAGAGATTAAATTGTCCCTTGAATTGTTGCTTGGCTTTACCGCAAAAAATTTCTTCAGTGAAGAGTAATGGTAACAGTTCTGTTTCAGTTCTGGATTTCAATTCCGGCTTTAATTTCCAATCGTGATTCAGCCGTGTTGGTATTGTTTGTCCACAGAGGTTTGCCGTAGCATGCGTCACACAATAATTGAGCTCTGAGAGCCAGTAATGAGGCACTTTAGGGAACGACTGAGGCTCTCCGAAACACTCCCAGTACAGGCACACACAACGACACACACCACTAGATAGACATGCATGGTCACTCACCACGGGAGCCTTGCGGTAGGACTGGTGGAGGGAAAAAACTGTAATTCACTTGCAAAGGCACTTTAACCAAGTGTGGAGCAGAAATCAAGAAGGAGGCTGGAACAAGTGGGCAGTGAAGGCGAAATTGATGGGTGGAGAGAGAGGCGGAGAGAGGGCAGGCAGGCAGGCAGGCAGGCAGGCAGGCAGGCAGGCAGGCAGGCAGGCAGGCAGGCAGGCAGGCAGGCAGAGGATGGGAAAAAATATATTAGGGACATACGGACAGACATAGGAGATAGAAGGGGGGTAGACCATTCAGACACAGGCAAGAGTTTGGCAGGGTTGTGTAACACATGACAGGTGCAATGGGGGCTGACGTGCAGGGCTGCCTAGTGAGAGGGAGATGAACAGGTTTGGACAGACACTTCCAACGCTTTCAGGGGATATTTAGGGACGAGGAGGAAAAACGGTGCACTTTTGTTTCAGTGTGTGTTAGGATCAAGACTGACAGAGAAATAAAGGGAAAGAGGAGCACAAAAGAGTTATGGTGAACACGAAGAACCAGTTTTCCAGAGAGAGAGAGTGTTGCTGTGTGAGAGCGAATCGGAACACGCAGTGATAAATGAAACGTCAGTCACACAAACGCAAAGAGAACAAGAGTGCAAGAGTGGGAGTGTGTTTCTGCGTGTGTTTCTGCGTGCATGTGTGCGTTTTGTCTGTGTGCACGCTGTACAAGCTGAATTTTCATCAGGAACACAGTGTTGAGGGGGTGAGTCTGGCTTCTGAAAAATCAGCCATTGACTGATAACGATCTCCCACTCCATCCAGGGATTCTGTAGAAATCGATAAAGATCACGCTTAGCGCACCACACACATGCTGTACCACATTTACCACACAATCATCTTAAAGCCCTTGGTCCTTAAATATATAGGCTCCCAACAGTATACTTCCTCCGCAACCCATTGAAGACCATTGTAAACTGATTAGATAAAGAAAATTTACAGAGGAGTCAAGGCTGGGACTGGCTCACAATATGGAACAGATGTAGTGTCTGCCTGGGACATAAATGTCGTCTTCAACAACATAAGCAGCTAATAGTCAGCAAGGACTTCCCATGAGTTTCATGTCTTATAAACAGGCAAACGTTCTGTTTTAAAAACATTAGACGAGATGCAGGACTGGGAGCTTGGCAATGGCTGAAACCGTCCACAGCGATGCATTGCTTCATTGACAATTGGGCAAATCTGCTATGTGTACACTCTGAAACCATCACAAAAAGCACTTTCTTTACCAATACCAGCCACTTAAAATTCTGTGTGTGTTTGTGTCCTTCAGACACGTTCCCCATTTCACAATGCTATCTCAGAGGAACCACGGTTCCACAGAGATAAAGGTTTTGTTCCCTAAGCCGTAACTTTACTCACCGATGATGACACGGATAGAAAGCGTGCGTGTGTGTCTATATGTGCGTTTGAACATGCATCTGACGTCTTTTTGGTGTTGTGTCTTGCTGGAGTTACAGCAGAGAATACTGAGCAGGGAAAGTGACTGTGAGACTAACCTCTCAATGCAGTGAGATTGCAAGGCCATATTTACACAAATGCACACACACACAGACACCTTTTGTCGCTTAGACACACAACATAGCTTGTAAACATTCAAGGTCAAAATATGGCACTTTTTATACGCATTGGCTTAATTGGCTCATGTATTCAACACAATTCACATCTGACATAAACATTGCAAGAAAATGTTACTAAGCCACGTGTTTAACCCTTGTGTGTGGTCTTGATTGTTCACTCTCTTGATGACTTGACTCTATAATGTCTTTTATTTTACTGGCCCTCTTAAGCACTTCAATTGTGTAGACCATTTGAAAAAGGAACCAACGACAGCATTACTGTTGCCATGAATGACCGTGGATCAGGGACAAACTTCAAACGCAGTCTTCGACTAGACAATGGTTCTCCGTGAAGAGAGGATGACAGAGGGGCTGAGTGAGATCCAATGACAGCATCATTAGTCACACAATAGGACCAATAGGCTCTGGCCATGACACAAACATGCCCTGCATGGGGTTTAACTCCTCCACCCCAACCTAAAAGGTGGAAATGGTCATTCTCTTCCGTGACATTGAACATTTTTACCCCGAGCTACCTGTTGGAACCCAGTGGATAATCATAAATGTTTATTCATATTTCACTGAGTGTGCCTCCCAGATATAGCTGCATAAATTGATATTAGCTGCCCAAGTTGATATTTAACGTTATTGTTCTTTTCTACCCTGCAGCGTTCTTGAACGGTCCCTTTGTTGCCTATGTTTGCCTGTAAGTCCGTCCTATTTGCCTGCCTCCTGTACAGTTTATTGAGAAGTGTTGTACACAGCCATGCTATTTATACAGAAAGTGTGTTTAATTTTCCAATAAAGGTAACTGCACAAAATTTGTCAAGCTATCCACACCTTTATTGTCACTGCAAGTCTACACCCTAATTCACATGCAACATTTCTCAAAATACTAAAATAAGCTATTGTAGAGAGCAATTTTACTGATAAACCAATTACGTAACCTCACATAATCTCACAACACAAGGTACATGAAATCTAGTGCTTATGCATTGAGATTGGCTGTAGAAAATAATCTGTGTACATGAGGAACTCGTGTCGTCGACACAAAATTTGTATACAGATATTTACAACATATTTATTACGAAACTGAAATAACACATACATGTAGTTCGTTTGTTTTTTGTGTTTTTTTTTTATTTTATTTTATTTTTTATTTAATGTGTTAGTCAATTGAAAAAAGTATGGCCTTCAAATGTAGATACAGTTGTGTTCAATATGCTTATCTATTATTTAATGTTTTCACAGCTGTATTAAACTAAGCTGATTAAAGTAGTTTGTATGTTAAATAAGTTATAATGCTTTTCTAATGCAATTGAAGTTGGGCTGCACTGCCATCGTGAGTATGATGTCTGTCATTGCACCAAATATGTTTGTTACAAGATTAGTTCGTTTCCAGTTATGCTTTTAACCAATTTTCATACATATGGCTGCGTTTCATATTTTTATATGTTTCAATTCACAGACATTATTTTCTTTCGGTCACTGTGTTTTCATGCCGGTTGGAGAAGCCAAGTCCAGCCCCAGAGCGTTCAAATTGACCAATGGGTTCCCGCCGGCAGCGTCACGTACTGTTTTGTTTTCAGATAACTTTTCCTTTGGAAAAATCAGTGCCAAACTGCGCTTGAAGTGCAGTATATTGACGATTCATGGGGAAACCAAATCTTTCTGCAATTGCCATTGAAAGAGCAAACTTTCAATGCGGTATTTTGGCGATGTTATTAGCATTTTTGTTTAATGTGATCCGACCAGATGTTCAGTCTACTACACATCAATAAGTAATATGTGTCATGATCATTTCCCACACCGTTATACTGCGTTTGTCATAGTCCATGAAGACACATCGTTCAACTAGTGAAATAAATGGGTGATTTAAAAAACGATGCTGACTGTATGGCACTGAAGTTGTAATTTGCATTTGTGAATCGTGGTTAGTCGCTTGGAGACACTGGGAGGGACTTATTTTAGTTTGTGTGCGGTCAAGGCAACCAACACTGATGCTTTCAGATCTACGAGTACAATATTGGGACCGTAGTCTAAATGACGGATTTGAGGGATTATTGCTTCCTTTATACAACACAATGTGAGTAAAATGTAAAGTTTTCAGAGTTATCTTATTGTCACACTTCACTGAAGTAACTCTGACCAACGTTCTTAGGTGTGTTTTGTGGATTGTCTGCCGTTCCTCAACTCACCAAGCCACTAGAACAGCAAGAAAAGTTTGTTATCTTGCAACTGTTAAGCAACGCATTGCACATTCGCTTTACCCCTAAATCTTTCTCCACTGTCAAGAAATCTGACGAATTGTAGTGCTATGCAACATAACTTCACTTCAAGGGTGGCCCAAAGTATGTCTGTCCTCAAACATGCAATGTCTTTTAATAGGATTAGCCTTCATTGCCTAGATAGGAGGTAATCTAAACCAGCCTTCCCTTCAGCCATCAGTTACGTCATTCTCTTACGTCACTCAGACTTGGCTAGTCTGCATCTGACCGTTTTGATTTGTAAGGACAGTGACAAAATCAGGTGTGGCAGTCAGAGAGAGACCTTGCTTTGCCTCTCTCTTCCTCTCTCACTTGCTGTGTGTATCTTTCAGCTGTCCTGTCCTTAGAGACACAGTGAGCTCAACTAACAGAACAGATATAGGATTAGCCCTGCTGTCAGTAGGATCTTGTGAATACCTAATGTTAGCCTTCTGTCACAGGTCAGTAGGTCTGTATGGGGGTGTGTTGTCTGTGGGTGGCACATGGAGGATGTAGTTTGGTCTTAATACCATTCTCTCTTTGGATGACCACTGAGACTTAGCTTCAGAGAAGCCCTAGTGGTGCTATCTGGTGAGAGTTCCTGTCTACTAACTTTACGTATCACACAATAGCAGATGCTTCGTTTAGTCACTATTAGACGTTCAACAACAGGAATGATCAAGGTTGACTCTGTCAAAGTATTTTCAAACCAACAAGGCCGTTGTGGAGATGCTAGCAGAGGGTAAGCTATATTGCTGTACCCTAGCTAAATGATGTGTTTGTGTGTCTTAGGGAACCGTAGTCAGCTGGCTGGTGGTGTCTCCCATAGATCTCTTTGAAATGTGCGGTGCATCAACCGGTCCTTCTCCTCCTATATTAGCCTATGAAAGAAGTTGAGAGAGAGAGACTATGCGCTTGTAATTGTGGATGTTTACCAGACAGAGAGAGAGGGAGCTGGAAAGAGGATTGGAGTATGGAGATGTGTGTGTCCCAGATTAGATGAAGCCCCCCTTTTATAATCTTAATCCCTGGGACCTCAAAGAACGGATATGCACAGCCAGCAGCCAGGTGCCTGTTGTGGAACAGGAGCGCAGAAGGGCGGTCGCCTTGTGGGCCGCCAGGTTGGGATTTGTGTTGTGCTGTTGCTATAGCAATCATTGCCGCTGCAGTAGAGGTCTATAGAAAGGCGCCGAAAAGACAACCCACACTTAAAAGTCTATCGTTGAAAGGCCCAAAGTCTACGCTAATACAGTGTTATACTAGGCCTACATGTGTTCCCGAGATGCTTCGCAGAGAAAATCTTCTCTATGCTGAAAGTCATTAATCGAGCAGAGTGCTTCTCCGGCAGTTGATAACGCCTCCATTCTCCTCCGCTCGTTATGAAATCATAAACCTCATTTATGAGTGATTTAGCGTGTGTGTACACAGAGACACATGGTTGAACTGCCTGATGATTTATGTCAGTGTGTTTGGGTGTGTTTACAGTGGGGAGCAGCTGGGGGAGGGGGTGGGCAGTCTGCTCATTTTCCTGGCCTTTAATCACTGCATATTAACCATGGATAGCTCTTGTCAGCAGCATATGTACGACTGCCTAAACGTGCCTTTAGTTTTATTGCGGTAGCCCCATCTGTCTTGGAATAGGGAACAGTTATGTGTGTTGATGTGTTTCAGTAGTAGCTTCTCAGATGTTGGAGTGTGTAAGAGGAAATTATACGACGAAAGTTTTTTGTTTTTTTACAGTGGATATACAAAAAAGGCGTAACATCGAACCGTTTGAACGGGAATTTTATGGTTATAGTGGACCATATAGTCTTACTCGCTGTAATGTTTTTCAGGACAAGGTGGGCTGCTGAAGAGGTGGCAATAACAGTGGCCTACATTTCAACTTGATGTCTGATTGACAGACCCTGCAGCCAATAGCTACTGAGCTATGACATTGGAGATGGGCTTCAGCACACCTCTTAATCATCCGTCAAAGATGATTGGAGTTCCCGTACCTGGCTTGACTAGGCAGAACCAAAGACTTGAGTAGGAGGTAAGCGAGAGAGCGGGAGAGAGAGCGAGAGAGAGACTATGGCGCTCAATGAACGCAACACCACGGCAGGCATGGTCTTTTGGACTCCTGCTCCAAATCACTTCTCCCCCACCAGCTCTGTGGCTTCAGAGTGGGAGGAAGAGGAGGATGCAAAGGAAGATGAGGATGCAAAGGGAGAGGAAGAGGACGACTTTCACAGCTACATGGATGAGAATGGGATCATTGGACTAGAGGAAGCTTTGGATGGAGCTGGTCTGGGGGAAGAGGACGATGGCGATGAGGATCCTGGGGGAGAGGGAGATCCACCCTGGTATGCCAGTGCTCTGGACCCAAACGTGGACTCCCTCGGCAGGGAAAGGGAGGTGAGCCTTGGCCCAGTGCGAGGAGAAGCCCTGGAGGATTTGCTGGACTCGGAGCCCCTGTCCCTGACAGAGCCTATTGGGGACGACACGCACACCCAGTCCTTCTGTAAGCGTAACGTGGCGAGGCTTATTTACAACAAAAATGATTATAATCCATTTTGTATTCTTTGTCGTCTCATTCTTATATTCTATTGTTCGGTACTCTCCCCCTGTTTTGCCACCTGTCTTCATGTCTCCATTAGATGACCAGGAAAGTGTGGAGGTGTGGACCGAGGAGGAGGAGATGAGGTCAAAGGAGGAGGAGGAGCAGCGAGAGGAGGAGAAGCAGACATGGCAGATGCTCAGACAGAGCACGGAGCGCCTCCCCGAGAGAGACCGGCAGCTGGACATGACGGAGGACGAGAGGGAGCGGGAGGCGGAAAGCGAGGGAAGCCTGGGCCGACCGGAGTGCAGCTGGATTGAGGAGGGGAGGGAACAAGAGGAGTGCAGTGGCAGGAACCCCCACTCCAGGCTCCGTTACGGCGTCGACCTGCTTCCCCGGTCTGGGGAATGCCTGAAGAAAGACCGCAAGGATGGGACAGAACGTCAGGTTGGGACAGTGTGTGGAAGTCCTTCTCCTTCCTCCGGGCGTCTCTCCTCGACCCCTGTGTCTGCCTCTCCACTCCAAGCATCAGTCTTTCCCCACCTCCGACACTTTTCCTCCGAGGAGCTGGCCGACGCTCCGGGGATCGAAACCGAAACATTCCCAGACAGAGTCTTCACCAAGAGCCTCCAGGAGTCCCGCAACAGTGTGTCAGACCGTTCCACTGAACCCCGCTGGATGCTTGCGTCAGAGGGGGACAGCCTCATATCTGCGCCCACGCCGGCACCAGGAGGGACGGTGTCCTCTCGTCTTAACAGGGTGGGAGATGAGCCAGCAGAGGGGATGGATGATGTCCGTCCTGAGAGGACACAACCCTCTCCTGCACCTAGGATAAGCAGGTTACGTGCCCCGGGGACAGCCTCTCCACTCAAAGCCCTGCCCCCCTCCTTGGAGCCTGTACCCCGGGATCGAGGCTCCAGGACCCCCAGAGAGAGGCCCTTCCAACCCCAGGGCAGGAGCCAGGGCACCGAGGTGGACGAGGACAGGTAAGGGGGTGGGAGGTTCTAAAGATGAGTGCTTGAGAATTGACTTGTTGCTTATTCATTTGCTCTGGTTTGTGTTTAAGATGGTTTGCTTTGTGTGGACTAATCCGCCTTGGGTTTTCCTCTTCAGGAGAGGGTCTTTGACGTACCGTACCCCGGACTTCTCCCGGGTGCCGCCCAGAGTGCGCTTCCCCAAGAGCGGCTACACGCCCCCCAAGAGCCGGGGCTCCACCAAGAGGAGACCCTTCTCCGTGGAGCTCCCGCTGGTGTACAAGTCCCCGGCGGACATCGTGACGGAGGTCCTGCTGAGCGGCGCCGATGGCCCCCCCGGCCCGGCTCAGCCCGGGGCCAACGTCTCCACGGTGCCCGAGGAGTTCAGGTGTCCTCGACAGGCCACCACGCTGGTCCACCAGCTGCAGGTACTGTGGGGACACACCGGGGGACATTTCCCTCTGGGACACTGTGGTTTCATTCATGTAACACATGCCAACTGATATCTGTCCAATAAGGGCATTGAAATCGGCTTGTTTCCAGGCTTGTTTTGAGACTAGCAGTTGCTGTTGTTAGAACTTTTTAGACTCTTTCTTTCTCGCCCCTCTCTCTGTCTCTTGCTCTCTTTCAATCTCTTCCTCCTTTTGTTCCCTCCCTCCCGCCCTGTCTCCCTTTTCAGGAGGACTACAACAGGCTGCTGACTAAGTATGCTGAGGCAGAAAACACCATTGATCGGATGCGTCTGGAGGCCAAGGTAGTTCAGCGTCCGTGAGCTGTACACTCCACATTACACGCTCCCTTTTTTGGCTATTACGTCTGAACTGTAGCTCTCCCTTAATTCATTCAACCCAGATAAAAAGCCACTTGATAGGCAACCTAGCCATTACATTACATTACGTTCATTTAGCAGATGCTTTTATCCAAAGCAACTTCCAAAAAATTGTGCCTCCAAAAAGAGAAGGTAAAAAAAAAAAACGGTGAATGTGACATTCAACTAGAAGGTCTCTCTTAGGTCCCCAGTGTGCTATCAGCCCCTCTCCTCCTTGATGAAGGAATATGATGGGTTCCGTTTTTAGCAGCCTGGCTGCTCTGCATGTGAATGTAGCCTGCATGAAAGAGAAAACACAAAGGTGGGCGCAGAGGAGGAGGCAGCATCTTCAATGTGGGCTACAGCAGGGCAGACATGCTGCTTACTCCGAACCAGGCAAAGAGGCTTCTCTCAGTGTGTGTTTGCGTGCGTGCGTGCGTGCGTGCGTGTGTGTGTGTGTGTGTTAGTGCGTGTGTTTGTGCCTGTGTGCGAGAGAGTGTCTATGTGTGGGTGTGTGGCATTGAACAATAAACACGCTCAAGCAATAAGAACTCCAAATAGACTAAAAGTTTGGAGTATGGTGCCCATAAAGTCTAGATTCTCCATCCCTCATGTTAAGGGGACGGCTGTCACTTGGCACTCGTACACCGTGGAGCATAATTTAGCGAAGGGTTACCTAAAATGGCGCCACAAGGTGGTCTTTAACCAGATGGAAATGAACTCGCAGATGACTCTCCGTCACAGAAGACGTGATTGACGCCAAACTCCTATGGCTCTCTGAGTTTTAGTGCTCGAAGCAGCTCTTAAGACGGAGCCTGCTTTCCTCCTCCTCCTCCTCCCCCTCTTCCTCCTCCAGCTCTGGCTCACCCTACCCCACTATTAGGGCCAATTAAAATCAGCTTACTGTGCCCCCCTCCTGTCCTCCTCTCGCCCACACCACAACACAGCCATCTGTCTCATCGTCCTCCTCTTCCTCCTCTTCCTCCTCCTTCCCTGTTCTGAGACACAATGCTGCCGCTCCCTCTCTCCCTGTTATCTTTGATCCGGTGTTATTCCACATAAACTAGATGAATGTGGGGAGGTGGCCTTGATTAGACTCTATCATTAAGAGGGTTTGAGTTGATGGGAGCACAAAGGGGATTATATGGTGAGGGACTCGAGCAGTTGGACTCCAGTATTAGATTGCTGGTAAGGGGTTGTGTGTGTGTGCGTGTGTGCGTGAGAGAGAGAGAGAGAGAGAAAGAGAGAGAGAGAGAGAGAGAGAGAGAGCATCCTGGGGAGGGGGGCACAGTAAGCTGATTTTAATTGGCCCTAATCGTGGGGTAGGGTGAGCCAGAGCTGGAGGAGGAAGAGGGGGAGGAGG
>JAVQJS010013418.1:0-16538 GCA_036024795.1 Galaxias rostratus | reverse complement strand
GTCCTTATCTCTCTCTGTCTCTCCCACACATACTCATACGATGATTGAACATGTTATCAATTTAAAGTGTTTGGGGTTGTGTTAGCCACATGATGCTCACTATAAAAGCCACTGTGTTTGTTGACTAAAGCCCACTGTGTTTGCTGGACTCTGCTTGTTACGGCTAAGCAATACACCAAATATTGGTCTGCCTTAGGACCTTTAAAAGGCCTTGGGGTGTTTGGATGAAGGGAAGAAAGAGAGCAAGAAGGTTGAAACGAGTGGAGGGGGTCTTGGAGAGTGGAATGGCCAAGAAAATATATAGCCGTAGTTCAAGGAATGGGCTTGTTGGCGTGCAGGCAGCAGTTTAAACACGAAGATAAATGTTTTATAAAGCTAAAACCTACCAAACCCACTCAATTACTTTCTTCATTTGTGTCGCCACTTTCTCCCTTTCGCCATCACTCAAACCATTTCTTTTTTCGTCACGCTCTCCTTTAAAGAGAGCAACAACAACAAAAAAACTACAACTATCAAGCGCAAGGCTTTGCAAAGGACTGCAATGATGCATTTAGCAGGTATAAATTATGTGCACGTTCCGCTCAAGTGCTCGGCGAAAGAGGAATGTCAAACGGTGCTTCCCGGCCCAAACATTCCCTGCAAAGAAAGAGACAAACGGGGACGCTAAGAGCCGTTCAGGGTAAACCTTCACACGCGGTCTCTGGTAGGTACGCTGGCGTGCGGGCCAAACGCATCCCCCTGACAGATTGGGCATTCGGTCAACCGCGTGCGTTTTCGGTCGACTTGGCTCAGGCCGGGTGCTACACCTACGTGCGTTACTCGCGACTGCGTCCCCATACCGTTATAGTATAGGCAAGTGCTGCCCTAGCTTTGTTGGTGGAGTGTGGCTTAAATCATCTTCTTTTCTTTCTTCTAAAAACCATCGAACCTCGTTGTGGATAAAAATAATTTATGGACCTTTATGTTGCGCGTGTCGTTACCTCAAGTAGGTTAATCTTGCTGCAGATAGGAGATCGCTGACCTATTTTAACAAACATATTTATCCCTCAGACTGCACCATCGCCTTATACTACACGCAAAGACACGTCTGCAGAATCGGAACACCGCTCTGTCGCTAGTTCTAGTGTTTGCATTTTGAGATCTGCCTTCGGGTCGACTATATAAAGCAGCCTGGGTCGGAACTGGCTTAGCGGCTCTCGTCACAAGACCCTGTAGGTGGACTGAGAGACAGAGGAAGTCAGTGTCTGCTCACCGGTGGCCGTTCTCACTTATGGTCGTCATGAGCCGGAGCAAAATCGTGCCAGGGTGAGGTCTGGCTGTAATTACGACGGTAACACCCGACGCCTGCCAGGAGCACGCTGCTCTCTGACGTGTCGGCAGTGTGCATGAGTTCATGTGTGCGGCTCAGCGTGGCGAGGGAGACGTGGAGGTGTGGGAAACCACAGGACACTGAGCCATCTGTGCACGCACGCGCACACACACGCACGCACACGGGCGCGCACAGCAGTACTGTGTTCAGGGGAAAAGACATTAATCACTAGGTTGGATTCTCTCCCTCCAGCAGGAACTAGCTGACAGCCTGCTAGACTCGCCCTGACAACATGCACACACACTCAATTTAGTACTGGGTTTACCTCGGGAGCTGCTGTAGCACACAGGATTTCACACTGCTAAAGTGAAATATTATAATCAAATATATATTTGAGCCTTTTTTTTTTGAACTAGTGTCTGTAATAGCTTAGTACAGCCGTTTAATGGTTTGTTTTTAGGTGATTATGGAAGAAAAGGGTGAGCGAGGAAGAAGGACGCTCAAGAAGAGATGGGGGAGGGTGTAGCGAGAGATGTCGAGCAATAAACACTTTCCATCTCGTAGCCTCCAGGATTTATAAATCAGACAGGAACATCCCCGGAACAAAGGCAGGGTCAGTGCCTCGGCGTTCCCCTCAACAAAGCTCACCACGGGGGCAAACAACTCCATTTAGGCATTCTGCAGCTCAGAAACATTCGTGTTGAACAAAGCCTTTTCAAGGGATTTTGCAGCGCCACTGGCCCTACCTCTTCTCCTGTACTCAGACCCGGAGTCAAGGCAAAAAAGGGGTGATGTAATTTGACAGAGTGTGACTCCATTAGAGCCTGAGGAGTAGATGGTCGGAGTGGTCCATCGATCATCACCACATTGTGGGCGTGTGTGCAGATTTGCGTTCGTGTGTAGATCTGTCTGTGTGCGTGACTGTGTACGTGTGCATGTGTTTGGTATATATGGAGGACAATATTGCAGGCATCGGTGCCGGGATAATAGGCTTGCGATTGGGTTAACAGGCCCTGCTCTGTTAATGTCACAGCAACCTTAACCAGACATCACAACGTCACGCCCAGCAGTCCACCATTTCCCCGCGAGATGCACAGGCTCTGCCATTCAATATCTATTCATTCTCGCATCTTAGGGACGTGCTTTTCCAAGCATTCAAGTCAGTAAGTTTTTTGCAGGATGTAACATCTAAGATTAGATTTGACGTTTTTCCTCTGGATTGAATCAAACTGATAAAGTGGTGTCCTGGTGAGTGATCCGGCTTCCTCTAATGGGTTTTCTCTCGCGCAGACACAACATGTATTAGGGCGGCACGGCGCGACTGAGCTTTCAATCTGGGCCCGCTAAACCCTCTCCCTGGGAACTCGGCAGCCAGTGTATGCTACGTGTCAGCGTTTCCACGGCGTCGGTCCGCGAGGAGGGTAGCGAGCGATCAGAACCTCCCACCTTCCCTCCCGCTCTCCGTTGGCCCTCATCGCGTCCGCTCTCCCTCTCCGAGGTTTATGTAGGCCATAGCAGGCATTTGCATTTCCTGCCCCGGCCCCAGCGTACGTTTTACACTTGAGTGAACGATGGCGCACACACTCTGGGTTCTTCAGAAGCCAGGCTCGTCCGATTGCACTCATTATTTGATTTCAAACCATGTCAGTGGAGGTGTCATATTTAATCATTAAAAAGTCAAAATGCCTATGTAAGAAGGTGGTTTATGTTCTCATCAGACCTGCCAGTCAATAGCCACAAAAGCCAAAAGAACCATTATTGGATTTGACTAATGCATTAAAACGGAGCGAAACAGTCGTGAGAGAAATACAGATTCAGATTTTATGATCCAATGTTAGCCTAGGAAATAAATCTCAAGGACTGCGGTCACGCCCCCTGAAGTCAAACGTTTGGGGAAAACTCTGCTCCTCTGGCTGCAGTGAGGAGGAGGAGGAGGAGGAGGAGGGAGGGGGGAGGGGGGGGTAGCAGTGGTGTTGGAATCAGCACACTCTGTTCTGAGGCAACGTTCCCTCAGGCCTCATCTGCTCACTGCTGGGCTGGCAGGGGCGTATCTCTGTGTGTGTGTGTGCGGCTGTGTGTGTGTGCGTCACTTGTCCTTTGTGTGTCTTTCCAGTGACTTAGAAAGATCACTCCACAGGGCACCGTATGAGTGCACTGGCAATACAGCAGAGGCACAGTACGCTATGTAGCTCACAGGCAAAACGTACCGCTCGCACCAAGACCCACACTGTCCAACCAGCATTTCACTACGTAAAGGGCATCCCCGGTAACAGTAACGCAATCCCTGCAATCTGGTGGACAGGCTGGCAATGATTGCGTACACACCTTGAGCAACGGTAACGCACAGCAGAGTGACTTTCCTGGCGTCAGCGAAACGTGTCTGCAAATGTCAACAGCTCAATGCCTCTCTCACCCCCCTCGCTCTTCCAACAGGAAGCCTCGTCCAGTGTCCCAGCTGGTCTCCCAGCAGCAGGTAACGCAGCAGTTTGCCTCTCCCACGCAGCCCAAGAAGGACAAGAAGGAGAGACCCGAGAAGGAGAAAAGTGACAAGGAGCCCTCGCTCAAGAAGAACCGTCACAAGAAGATGAGGTGAGAATGAGAGTCTCTGGGGAGATGAAAGGAAATGGAGATATTACAGTGGAACAGATGGCCCCCTTACAAATTGGCCCAGTTGCACAACATGCTGACACGTGTGCATGCACAGGCAGATTCACACACACACATACACACAGTGATGCAGGTATCACGATTACAGGAAAATGTGGGAATTAAAGAGGAGCATCATACAATTTACTTGTTCGGTGTTCCTTTTCTTGAAAGCTACTTTGAAAGCCAGCCCGATAAAAGAGTTACAAGCCGAGTGGGTCACAGTGTTCTTTTTCTCTAAACGATTGAGAAGAGCAACCTACTTGGTAGGCCAGATTTGGTTTTGGTTTAATGAAACTGCCCAAATCAAGGCACATCTCTAGCTTAAGACCCACTTTGCCATATAAAATAACAAAATACAAATCAAGTGGATACCTAGTTAGCTAGAACAGAATTGCTTTATTTACTGTTCATGATTGCTCTTTTTTAGTCAACGACATCTTTAGGCAACTTCAATAAAATGACTTGTTAATTCCTGTTTACTGTGGCTTGTCTCATTCTCCGCAATCGTCCCCAATCTCTATTTCCCCGCTTCCTCCCCTTCCCTCTGTCTCCAATCTCCCGGCCTCTCCTCCAAAACCCCTCTTACCAGACCCAGGTTAAAAAACATCGACCGGAGCAGCGCTCAGCACCTGGAGGTGACCGTGGGGGACCTGACCGTCATCATCACAGACTTTAAGGAGAAGACCAAGCCGCCGTCCTCCACCTCCTCCTCCTCCAGCGCCACGCCCTCGGCGGCCGACCACCACAGCCACAGCGGTTCCAGCTCCGACAACCCCACGGAGCGGGGCGTGTCCCGGTCGTCGTCCCCGCGGGGCGAGGGCTCCACCGTCAACGGCGGGGAGTCGCACTAGAGGCGCGGCTGAAGGGCAGGGCCGAGGAGACGAAGAGTTACGACACGGAGGGGATCCAATCTTGTCTGAGTGCTCCCCAGAAATATGGGCTACTTCTGGGAACTGTGTCCGTTGCCAGGCAATACTAGCCCAACTTTTCTTTTTTTTTTTTTGCTTATTCTGATAGGTGTAAATGAGTTGCCTAGCAGCGTTAGTTTCTGGACGTTCTATCAGGAAGTGTTTGGGACTGTTGGTGTGATTTTTGAATGTCGTAACTCCTTCATTAGACTGCTCTGGTAGAAGGTCCACTCAGCGTGGTTCGTTGATGACCATGTTGGATCCGTCTTCGTTACTCTTCCACTTCCTCCTCTTTTGCCGTTTTCCCACTGTTAACACGCGCAGTGGAGATCACCCTCGACACATGGCCCGCATTCTTCACTCGACATCCATCTTAAATTCCCTATTCCCTGCCCTTTTCCCAAACACTCTCTCTCTCTCTCTCTCTCTCTCTCTCTCTCTCTCTCTCTCTCTCTCTTCTTGAACTTCTCTTCTTCCCATAAGAACTTCCTGCAACCTTCCCATCTCCAAACCTCACCTAGAACTCCGACATCCTCCGTCTCCAACCCGCCCTTCCTTACAATGTGTTCCGATAATTGTGAATGTCTGGCTGCCCTGAGATCCGACCTCCCATGCCAGCCCCGGGACCCCTGCACCTCTACCACGCCCACGGAACCCCTCCTCCCTCTCAACAAGGCGGGACACCTCTGGTCCGAGACTTTTAGAACCTTAGCTCTGTTCTAGAACACTGGCACGGCAAGGTTCTGGAATCTAGAACATAGTTCTATAGTTTGTGACTCAACATGCACATTTAGTACAGGTTATTTTTAGATAGCAATAGAACTGACACACACCAAGAAGAGGGCCAGTTCGCCTCCACTGTCTGTTTATTGCCTTGGAAGGCTTCCTGGGACAACACTACAATCCCATTCAAGACACTGCTTCTCACAGAGTAACTTTAGAATCAATATTAAGTAAATATCAGTGACTTTTATGAAACAGATTTAAAAAAAAAATACTAATTCCTAACACAAACCTACACAGACTCATGGGTTGACTCTATTGTACAGCAATGCTTCAATGTGGCAGTATGATATATTATTGTTCATTAAATCAGTGTTAGTGTCAAGATTGTTTTATTTCATTAAACGTTAGAGGAAAACTCAGGAGTACAACATCCTACCAGGAGAAAAGAAAACAGTAACATTACTATACAACAAACATTTTTGATTAATTATATTTGCATTAAACTGTCATGTATTTCGATGTAAGTGTATCTTTGACTTTAACAAAAACTTTGCAACTGTCATGCCCCTCTTGTGGGTCTGTGATGGCTGACTCCTGGGTTTATCTTCAATGTCGGTTGATAAGGACTGTTGTGGCATGATCTGCGATAAGTACTTTATGAGTCTTTGGCTTTTCAGGCTTGTTTCTCGACATGTACAAAGCCTACAGCTGTCATGATGGGGAGGGTGGCTGTTGGAAAAGAAGCCTAGCTTGAATACATCCAAGACACCGGCTCCTTGGTGCAAACATCTGCGACGTGTCTACGTTATTTGTAAGGCCACAGCTTCCAAACTTAGACTGTTACATTTAAGAAACAAAAATGTAAAAAAAAATGAGATTGCATCTTTTCATTGCTTTTGTTTAAGGTTTAAGGCTAGGCTTTATCCATGTCTGAAAAACTGGTAATTTGTCTCTTAGTTGTAAGGTAAAATTGAATGTGACGAAGACAAATATTTCATTGCATCACTGAACTAGCTGGGACTAGTTCTGTAGATTCATGAGTTAAATGTCACTTGGTAACCTTTTTCTTTTCAAATTGGAACGCAGCACCTGTTTTTATTGATTATACTGTTTCATTGTTACATTTCTGTCGTGTTTTTGTTTAACCATTCGTTCATGTTTAGAACTATATGAAAATATTTGGTTGATAACATGTCTGAATAAGGAATAATGAACTTGTGCATTCAATCTGTTTCTGTTTTATTGTTGTGGAAATTGTGTCTACATAATCTGCTAACAACATCATTTATTAATTTATTAAAATAGCTATTCAATTTGCATATACATACAATGGATACACGTGTCATCAGACACAAACTAGACTTTTCACATCTTTTGTTCTGAGGATTTTCTCACACCCTCAGCTCTGAACTCAACAAAGGTTCGGGGCAATTTTCTGTCTCACAGCGCCATCAGCTGGTCGCCTACACTTTTACCCAATTGAACGAAAAACATCAGATGGTTTTTCATTATAATGAATGGCTTAGTATATCATAGTTTAAACTTCAATGGCATTAAGAAAACGGAGTGAAATCAAGTGTTCGTTTCCCACAGCCGGGTATAAATAGATTGGGAGGAGCAAAAAACTTCTTTATTACTCTCTTACCCCTCCCCCAGTAGTAGACAGAAGGCAAGCCACACAAGAGGTTTGGCGTTCAGCTTGGACATTTGTTGACACATGTACGTCCTTGTGTCATGCCTTTAAGTTTTAAAAGTGTTTTAGCTTTAGAAGATGCGGCGTTACATTCGTGCACTGCTAGTGTGCACAGTGTTTGCCGTGTTTTCGGTGCTCTATGTGTATAGTAAACTGTTTAATTTTGATCTGTCGGTTGGAGCGAGGAAGACATTTACACCCCTGCGATCAGCAGGAAGCTTACAAGTACCTGCGGAGAAAACAGGCCCAGAAAATCCACACTGGTCTAATAGGTAGCTAATCTGAAATGTATTTCTCTATCTGTATAAATAAATATATAAGAAACAAACTACACCTACCGGAAATAGTGTCTTGTAAGTAATTGTTCGTATATTTACATTTTAGAAACGTGTGAATGTGATTGTTGATAGACCGATACACGGCAATCGGCTAAGATTTGTAGGCTAGGACAAGAAGCAGTGCACCCGACTCCGGAAGGTTATTTACCGATCCATTTACTTTATTTGTTCATGTGTTGTCGTATCCTATTGAAATTCGAGGAAGATTTTGGATTAATTCTCAACCCGTTGCAACAACAGTTGCGATGGTTTATCTTAGAAATATTGTCCTACATTAACCGTGTGTAGATTGGGAATTATATGTCTGGACTTAACTAAACACTTCTTTCAATTAACTAATTGCATTTAGGATAAGCTACTCATGCCTTAAAATAGCTACGGGAATCCACGGCCGTCCTAGTTTTTTGAGGTTTCATTTGTAGACCGGAAACCAACTGTCCTAAACAAGTAAAACAGGCGGTACTAGCCTGTTACATTGTTTATTTGTTGCTTTAAATTATACAAGTTATACTGTTAAGATTTGTAACAACAAAATGTAAGTGTATGTAGTGAAACTAGAAGTAATAAAAGACAAATGTTAGTCTTAACAATACCTTCCAAAACGGTTTAGTACTCAGGAGCCTAAAGGGCTGTAATGCATCTTGCGTTCTTGTTGGGGGGGAAAAAGTGGATGGACTTAGATGAGGTGATATAGTCCTGTTTATAATAAAGTGGGAATGATGTAATGTAACCGTTACTTAAACACATTTTCTTCTGTCTTTCTCCAGGTACATCATGCGTGAGTGGGTAGTGTCAGATGGCCGCAGTGCTATTGCAAGCAGTGCTGTTGGTCCCACACCCAGCAGCACTAGACCGCCTGATGCCTCAATGCACCTGGGAGTGGTGGCCTGTGGACCTAGACTGGAAGAGACCATGACTATGGTCAAATCTGCTGTTCTCCTCAGCTCCAAACCTCTTTGTCTGCACATCTTCGCTGAGGACCAGCTGCACGCCAGCTTCATTGAAGCCGTGAGTGGAAGAAAAAACAAAAATCATATTGGAACTGTCATCACACATGTCGCTGTGTTTGAGTGAATGATCAGCGTGGGGATCTAATGGTCAAGCCCAGTCAGGTTAATTTAATACTTTTGTACCAATAAGATTCTCAATGTGCTCTCTGTGTGTTCCAGTTGGAGTCATGGCCTGGCTTTGTGCGCCGCAGGTTCAACTATACAGTCTACCCCATCACTTTCCCAAGTGGCAACGCAGGGGAGTGGAAGAAGCTGTTCAAACCCTGCGCCTCCCAGAGACTCTTTCTGCCAGTGAGCTTTCTGTCCCAACCCACTTCTTGACTAATGAGACAGATGACTTAACTGGCGTGTATTCTCTCTAAAGATAGCATCTTGTGTTTAATTCAGATCATTACCTTTAGTCAAACCTACGTGTTGTAGAATGTGTAAGGGAAATGTTGACATCCTCACCGATGTTAAAGCCTAAGCTGTTGTTCCAATGTAGGGCAATGGTCAGAGTGAAGACCTGGTCACAGAAGAGACAGTATGTGCCTCTTGGAAACAGTGAGGGCTAAGGTTTTGAGTCTTAGACATAACATAAAATTATGCCTTTGTCCTTTTTAATGCCGATTGCGTCCATAAGACACATAGGCATCGTTTTACTGCGAGTACCGTCTCTATCCGGCCCTGGTCTCCAGCCTGACCCTTCACCCCCACGTTCGAACAACAATATAGGCTTAAACATCCGTGAGGATGGTCTCTTAAAACAATCATGTCAGCAATCATACGTTGTATCATAACATGACTGTTTTCGTGATTGATCTCAGGAGGTGCTTCTCTCCCTAGTCCCGTTCATTCTTCAGATATTGCACCCTTTATTTCCTTTGAGGGCCCCACACGGCTCCTAACGTTCCCCGCGGTCGTCTCTGTCTCCCTGTGCAGCTGATCCTGAAGGACGTTGACTCTCTGGTGTACGTGGACTCCGACATTCTGTTCCTGCAGCCCATAGACGAGTTGTGGGCGTTCCTGTCCGCGTTCAATTCGTCCCAGATGGTCTCCATGGCGCCGGAGCACGAGGAGCCACGCCTGGCCTGGTACAACCGCTTTGCCCGTCACCCGTACTACGGACGCACCGGCATCAACTCGGGGGTCATGCTTATGAACATGACAAGGATCAGGGGCGCATATTTTAAGGTGTACAGATCTGTTGGGTTACTGTAATGTTTTGTTTTTCTTATTCTTTCTTTTTTAAGTGTAGTTCATGAGCGAACAGCGCTTTACCTACGCTTTGCAGAATTTAAGAGATTAGATTCCTCTCCTGTCTTAACCAGTGGAGTACACTTTTGTGACGCTCTCTTGATTTCAGGCGTAATACAATGTAGGACTGGTTCCATCTATTGTAGCTTATAGTGTGTTTGCCCCTCAGAATGACATGACGTCTGTGGAACTACGCTGGGAGGAGCTGCTCATGCCTCTCCTTCAGAAATATAAGCTGAACATCACCTGGGGAGACCAGGACCTTCTTAATATTATCTTCCATCATAACCCAGGTGAATGCAGACCCACACAAGCCCCATAACTCAAGTTAATATGCAAACACAAGCAGTTTAAGTCATACTCTCTTTATGGCTCAGTCACCCAGTCCACCACTCAGTCACGTACGCTCATTTAATGTATTACACACACACACACACACACACACACACACACACACACAGAACAATGAAAGTCTATACAGAACTGCAATCTCGACCCACATTGTTTCTGTACCAGTCCAGGCAGATTAAGTAACTAATATTTAACCAAAGATGACAGGGTTTTTGTTATCCACGGTTTTCAGCCCTAATCAGCTGTGGTTGAGTTGGGATTTCGGCTCAAGGCCAAAGGCTTGAGCGGCGTTCGGTGAGCAGTAATTCCTGATCTCTATGTGAGGCAATCGAAAATGAAAAGGATAAAACACTTTGTGCTCTCATAACAGATTGTTGGACCTCCAGGGCAACTGAACGTTGCCCGACACTGCCTGCGCACTATATTTTCATCTGGGGGATTACAAGTGCCGTGTTACAAACACACACTCCTAGTATGAGCCACACAAGCGCACATCCACGTGATGTTATGAAGGCTATATTTCACATATATTTCTTTCTTTCTTAAAATTGGTAAGTAACTTAACCTTTTGATAATGAATTTGTGAATTCATTCTTTTTTTGGTTTGAGTAAACAAAGTCTAAATTAGGGGTACGTTGGAAATGGCAAAATGAGCTGAACTGATACTGACTCTAGAGACGCGATACAAACCGAACGGTGGCCTTCTTGAACAGTAGCACCCCTCTTACCAAGACCAGGCCCCACTTAACTTTGGAAACCTGTGAAGACAGTGGGTTAGCGTTGTTTGAATTTCAGGCCACGTTTTTGGTGTTCGTCATTTCAGTTGAACCACCTGCCCTTAGACAACATACGTTGCTGACGCCTGTGTGTGTCTCTCTTTCTTCTCTCCATCCCTCGCTCTGCAGAGTACTTACTGGAGGTCCCCTGCCGATGGAACTACCGCCCAGACCACTGTATCTACGGCAGCAACTGCGTCTCCGCGGAGGAGGACGGCGTGTTCATCCTGCACGGTAACCGGGGAGTGTACCACGACCACAAACAGCCCGCCTTCAGAGCCATCTACCAGGCCATACGACAGGTGGGTGTGCGTGGGCGGCGGGGCACGTCCGGCATGTCGCATCCGTCCGCCGGCGTCCAGGCGGTCTCCGCGTGATTCGTCAATGCGCGTGTGAGCTGGCGGCAAACTATTTCCCCGTAACGGCGTGCCCTGGCTTATCGCCACTGCTCTGATGGTATTGACCATGGCCGAGTGGCATTTGCTTAATGATGCCGTCAAAGCCCAAGTCTTCATTGCTCGTCTATTAACGAAACACTGCGTGTCCATCAGACAGACGTTTAATCAATATTTTCCCCTTACCAGGCAGTTAGGCTGACCACAGTTTATAGCACTGGATAAATTTTATGTTGCACAGTACATCACCCACTGTCGTGTGCAGACACACACATGCTTATCCTGAGCCATTCTTTCAAAATAAACATAAACACCCACACACACCTAGGGTGTGATTGAGTTGTCCCAGCCTTTAAAAGGCTACGGTGCACCATGTTGTAACGGGCACATATCAGCAACCTGTATTCTGTGTCTATTGTGGATTGCAAAGGGTTTTTGGATTTGAGTGATCATGTCCAGCAACACAGTAGCACAATTTGTAAATACAACAGGTAACACGAGGGACAAGAATCAATGCAAATATAAGTCAGAAAGGGTTAATTGGCATTCATTAGCAGGATATTGTTAATACTGGACAATTTTATAATGTAATTTTTATTTAATACATAAAGTACCGTACATGGTGCGGTACATAACCTTTTTTTATTGGACCTCAGCGCTGCCTATTGGCCTTGGTCCGAAGACTTAAGACGTCCTACAGACCTTGCATTGGCAAAACAACAGAACAAATGCTATTAAAGTGTGGTCCAGCAGCCTGTGTAATTCCTTGTAGAATAGGCTTTTATACTGTGGAATAAGTAGCAATGACTTACCCTAGATTTTACTTGTTTGCTCGTGTGAGTATATTCAGTTATTATGTTAAGTTTATTTATTTATTCTTCTAAATGTAAATCTTAACATTTCTGTATTTTGATAAGTTCAAAGTATTGCTTAAAGTTTTTCAGATGAGGTAGTGGATATGTATTTATAAATCTTCGGTCCAACAAATGATTTTATAAATTATATTAGTGATCCTTAAGGTTACAATCTACTGGTAAGTGGTAATGTCAGCTTTAATGCATCTCTTTGTCTCACCTCAGACATTGGCCAAAGCACTATATTGTGGTCTCAAGGTCACCAAGGGCTCCTTTCCCCATCTTGCCCTTATCCTTTTTCCTTTTCCCATGCCTCTTTCCTTCCTCCCATTATCCATCCGTCGTAAAGCCTGTCCCAGGAACCAGACGGTAACTTTTACTGCTGACCCCCCCTCCTCCCCCTTTTAGAGGTCGAGGCTCATCTTTGGACAGTGCTCCATCACACACATGCACACCGATCGATACACTGACTGTAAATGCCGCTTTTACGACATGTGTGTGCGCGTGTTTGTGTGCGCAATGTCTTTGTGTTTGTTTGTGGTGTTGTCTTGTGCGTTAATAAAAAAGTGTGTTCTTTCCCTGCTTTATTAGAGCGTAATAGTTGGCGAGTGTAAAAGTGTTGATTCACCTTTGATTTCCTGTGAGCGTTGTTAAGACGCCTGCGTTGATTATAGGCCGAGGAGAGACACGACCAGCATTAAACGCGGGGTGCTAAACTGTGATTTAACGGCCTAGTTACCGACACTTTTATTGGCTCTCCTGTCTGTCTGCTTTGCATTGGCTTAGCTCAGCATTTTACTGTCAGCTTTTAATAATAAAAAAAAATGCAAAAACAAGATATATAAAAGTCTACCCTAAAAAAGACGAGAGGAGTAGACATGTACTGATGTGAAAAGACGTTGTCTTTCGACCAGTAAAAAGTTTATTGAAGGCCACAGACCCTTCAGCATTGTGCGGTCTTGTAAACCTTCAAAGTGAACCGTTGAAATGATCCCGTGAATTAGAGTGGGAAGCTGCTGCTACTGAGGGACATCATCGTTGTGCTTATTGTTCCTCGCAGCAGGGCAGTCTGAAAGAAAAAAAAAAATGACTGCCAGTTAAATGACCCCCCCTTTTAACGTCTCGTCAATATGCCACTCGCTCCTGTGTAGTTAGTATGAAGTTAGTTTATCGCACCAATTGGATTATAGGGGGGGGGGGGGTGTGTGTGTGTGTGTGTGTGTACGTACATGTTCTATGTTTTACAAGCTATCGTCAGAGGAGAGACTGGCTGACATTTTGTTTTCTTCCTTTTTGTATCTGACAGTTTCCATTTGGCGAGGACCCAGTGAGTTCTTTGTTGGCTCCTTTAGAGGAGGAGTTGCTGACGACCACCCACACCTACTGTGGTAAATCCCGGGCCTTGTTCACCAAGGGGCTGGCACGCAGCCTGGCTAACATCAAGAGACTCCGGCATGACCCACGTCAGCACTGACTGTAGAACTCCCATCTCCTTTTGAAGACGTCTACCGATTTACCGTTAGCTATTCCACAAGTCTATCCTCATTGACTGTTCCATAGAAGCATGGATAGAATACTGTTTTTTGTGGGTCTTGTTTCACTTACATGGCATTTTGAGGAATGCGGATTTGTTTGTTGACTGTTAGAGACAGGATCCTGATCTTTTGCCGGACAAAGCAAATGTATGCGTTTCCCCCGACATTCAACCAGTGAATAAGGATAGGGGCGGGAGGATGAAACTGAACTAAATAGTCTGGGTTATCAGGCTCTGAAGTCTTCGACGACTTGGATCGTCTCGGACTTGAACACGAGAGAGTGACCATGCCTATTACAGGAAGCTTTGTAATGGTTTTCCATATTGGAGAATGTATTTGTTCAAACTTAGTCGGTCGTATTGACCAGTGGTGTCTTGTTGTGTTTAGAATATTGTCAGATGTAGGTGGTGAGGGTTTGCTTTAGATAACCTGAACACTGGTAGAAATGCAGCTCCTGCTCCAAAGTTACACAATTTATTACTCCGTACTCCAAGGTATTGCCCATGTGTCATGTTGTTTTATTTTAGAACTTTTATGCTTTGAAATTGAAGTGCACATCTTACCCATGAATGTTTTGTCAAACATTTGACTCGAGTGTTTGTGTAATAATACTTACATTTCTCGTGTCCACTTCCTAATGAATTGTTTACTTTTGTAGCTAATGCCAAAGTTTCCTTAAACTGATGAATGTGATTTCAATGTGGATGAGGATTTAATTTGTACAATAGCAAATCTTAATATGATGATGGTGTGATGTTTTATAATTACCATTTCAACTGTTTACTTTGTATAGTTTATGAATAAACCATAAATGGCTGTATGAAGTTACCCTCCTTTTTTTTTCTTTTAAATGACAAGTTCTTGTTGGGTCAGACCGCACTAACATGTTTTGACCACTAGAGGATCCTAGTGATCTGTGAGTGTTTTTTTGGTGCAAGGCCCACACCGTCTTCAGGTCTGCAATAGTAGTGCCCATTTACAGTATTGTTAACAATCGCATAACATAATAGATAATAGTAACCTTTGAAATAAATAGTATTTAATTCTAATTGGCGGCTGGGATAAGCTCCAGCCCTGCCGCGACCCTGCATAGAATAAGCGGTATAGCTGATGGATGGATGGATGGTTGTTAGTTATTCAGGGGTCCACATTAATTGAACTAAAGATACATTTTCAGTTTAGACTTTTCCAATGTCAATGTAAAAGTGTAAATAACATTACAAGAGATTCGACAGGGAACAGATTTATTTAACAGAAATACGTGTCTACCGGTTGGATTGTCTCAACCCCTGTTGCCCTCTGATTCAAACAACCTTATCAGAAACTGTCCTAAGTGACTCCCGTCGTAATATTTCGCTTTTATTTTAGCAATACTCAGTACCTTTTATGATGGAGTAGATTGATGGTCTGTTACAATAGCTTATCCACTAGATCAATAGGCCGGCCAATAATCTATGATAGAACCACCTGGGGCCCTAGGAGATCTCTGGATGGTCTGAGCTACTCATAAAGTTTAAATGATGGACCAATAATGCAAGCCTACAGGGTGGGTGGGTGTGTGAGAAAGAATGAAAGAGTGTCGGAGCAAGAGCAAAGGTGTGAATGTGTGTGTGTCATGTGAAATTGACAATAGTAAATGACTCTGTGCGCGTCCCCATTAGATATGGGATATAACCTACGCTTTTATAGCTATATTCAGACACTGATTTATCAATAGACCAATAGCGCCCATTCATCTGTATATCAGCATGAGAGCTTGTCAATTACCTTTATTGACCTGCAGCCTCCTGTCCCCAGGGTCACAGACAATATGGTGTTGAACGTAGCACCATGTACAAAAATTCAATATGGTACGATCTCCGAGGTTCTATTTCTTTGAAACTACACATTTTATAACGCAGTAAATAACAGATTTTATATTGCCGTTTTTCTTCTTTTGTCCCGAGGACCCGGTGATGGAGAAATTGTTTGGAATAAAGCCACAAGCAGAGGGCTCACAAGTACATGAAGCCTGGTAGGAATGAGGCTAGCAACATACACGAGGCAAACAAGCTTCTTAATGTATTGGCTACGTGTGTTAATGTTTACAATCTACGACCAAATAAGATTTTAGGATTTCGTCATTGGTGTTGCAACATTCTCTCCTCCAACCGGGACAATACACTGTAGACCTTGGTTAGGTTGCCTACTCTGCTCTAATAAACATCAATCCCCTTCCTTCCCCCCAAAAAAATCTTCCTTCATTCACCCACCTTCCGGTTTTACCTCTCAAACCGTCTCCCACTCGAGGTAGGTTCCTAGAATCTCAAAATGTCTTTGTGAAATTGATTTGGAGAGCGGAATGGCGGAGGACTGTAAGAGGGGTCGACAGAAAGGGATGGAAAGGACAAGGTTTGAAATGCTTTGAAAAGTGGACAAAAGCTTGCTCCAAAACATGACCACTGGAATGACATAAAAAATCTGCGTTATAGATTGTAGTTTGATGAAACAAGGATGTTTTCCTGGCAGAGAACATTAAACCACTCACTGGATAACAAGAAATAAGAATTACATAAAGTAGAGAGCCACTATTCATTGCCTCCAAATATTATTATTTGCCATTCAACACAACTCCTAATATGTACATTCAAGTCTTCGCGACGGGGCGGCACGGTGGCGCAGTGGTTAGCACTGTTGCCTCACAGTAAGAAGGTCCTGAGTTCGAATCCCGCCTGAGGGCCTTTCTGTGTGGAGTTTGCATGTTCTCCCCGTGTTAGCG
>JAVQJS010013415.1:0-13830 GCA_036024795.1 Galaxias rostratus | reverse complement strand
TGTAGCCAACAAGAAAACTACACTGAACAAGGCAAATAGTTTGAGGACTGCGCTATGAGGCATAGTTAAAACGTACTCGTATTTTCCATACACAATTACTGTGAAAATTATCGTATTCTTAACAAAAGCAATTTATATCGATATGATAGATATCATAATATATATATATATATAATATAGACATCGGCAAGCTTTTTTGTTGACAAATTTAACAAAACATTACCTTACGTATTTAGATATTCCAGCGGTCCACAAGAAAGAGTAGAAGTTTCTCAAAAACTGTCGGAAAGAATGACTCGCTCACTCACGCATGTTACAGCTGTAAGAACATGCCCAATCCAGTGCACTACTTACATGCCGAGTGACGAAAATTATCTTAAAATGTGTTATATTTGAAAGTGAAAACGTACAAATTTTAAATAAATGCCTTAAATAGCTAAATGGTTTTTCATAATGACTCCGTTGCAATAATAGGATAACATCCACTGCATTATTTATTAGGACGAACGCCCATGAAAATTATGAATGTACTAGGGGACACGGGGGACGGATGCAACACTTTTTGCATTCCTTCCAGTTAGAGACTGAGTGACAAAGACCGATCAAATACCTCTAAGTACCCATACAATTTAAAGATGATTACACAAGAATATTATTCTACAATATATGCTTGACTGGAAGAAGTCAGATGTTGCAACTGACCCCAAACATGGGGACAGTTGCAACAGGGACGGTTGCCACATGTTAATAATACAGTACACTTTACAAATTCCCTTCTGCTATCGTCTCAATGTAATAAAATTCTGAAACAATGTAATGTTTAATAATAATGGTATAATATTGTTTATTTACAGTATATTGATAAAAAAACAGTCATTGAGTTTTGTTTATTCATAATAGTACGTTATATTTATAAGGCGCTTTTCAAAACACTCAAATATGCTGTACAAGGTTAAAAGTTGCCCATAACATAAGCCTACCGCGAGTGAACGTGTAGATTCAATTCAATTGTGTATGTTAAAAAAACACACACAATTTGGATTTGGGCGAACGGGCCTTGTGTGTACATCCGAATGTTTTGTTAATGCTGAATTTGGTTTGTTTTGATATGGCAGCTTAACTGGTTTCAACCATCACCATCCTTGTCAAACATTAAAAAATACCATGTGTTTTACATAACCAATCTTCAAACACACAGACCATGCCACTTAGAAGTCAACAAAACAAAGACGCAAACTAATTAAGGTTTAAATTAATTCATGCAAAAGTTCAGGAAACTGATTAAATTAATTTGGACTTTCATTCACATCAGGGGACCATAGCTGTAAATGTCCATAATAGCCAATTGGTTGGGCGACAGCTTTACATACTCTCTGGATTAAAAATAATTACAAGTGTGTGTGTGTATCCTTCTTTAAAAATGACCTGTAAGATAAATTTGACCAGATTTAATATGAATATTTGTTCAGATTGGATTGGCAACACTAATATCAACACTAAAGGGAACTGCTAAGAACACAACAGGTTTTTAATAAATCTTTTTTTATTATTATTAATTGATATGCCATTTACAGTCAAGCCAAAATGAACTATAAGTCAGTAATACATTTTCACATTAAATCATAACAGGGTTTACAGCATGTCTTGTGTTTGTAATCAAAGTGTTACAATAAAATGAAGATGAAAAATATAAATCATTTCGTATGCACTACAACAATAAACGACAGGAGATTAGCTGTGGTGTTAGACAAAATGAAAAACCAATGATTTTTTTTTTTTACAAATACAGGAATGAAAGCCAATATAGTTTTGGCAGGTTACAATAAAGATATATTTTTTTTTGCAGAAATCAAACAGCATGAGGGAGGTTTGAGTTCACAGGACTGTGCAGGGCCCTTTTTGAGAAAATGTGATCACCTTCTCATAATGAAAATAATTTAAAGAAATACAGAAAACAGTGGCGGCGATAAATGCAAACAGGAGTGTCTGGTTTGTTAACTATGAATGAAGCCAATACTTCCAAAAAATAATATTGGTAATGATTCTCATCAATATTTCAAACTGAAACAAATACAATGTGGGACAACAAATACAGGACACATACATCCAACAGAGGTAGATATCATGGCTATAGTACATGACATTACTTCTCAAGGTGTTTTAACGAGATGTAAGTTCTTAAGTTGTGGAATTCACGTGCATATTTTAGTACTTTAAGGCCAAATACTTGGATAATGCACCCCATGTGCATTCTAAGGCTATTTTAAGACAATGGTGCAGGGTATATAGGTTAGGAATGACACTGAAGTGAAAGATGCAGCCCTTTCATGGCAATGCCGGAGTCAAAAGAATGAAGTTGCCAGATAAATAAGGTCATAATTGAAATCTATATATTTTGATTAGAAGGACACAATGTTGCTGCAACTTGCAAATGATCAAATTATAATTTTGAAGAGAAAATGTGTTCTAAACCTTTGTACTTTTGGTCTTCATAAAAAAACAAAAAAAAACAAACACATACAAATTTGTTAACTCAATCTGCTGATGTTATGCAAGATAAACTAAATCAAATACCCTAAACCATGACATGAGCACCTATGCGACATCCAAACCTCCCAAAGGAGATTATTTGGGATAATATGAAATGGGGAAAATTAGGGGTTTCTTAATGAATATATAGATATGTATGTCTCCCTCATAAAAGTAAAATAAATAGCTTCCTTATTATTCCTGTTTTTTGAAAAAATACTGTGTTAATTTATTCTACTTTGCACACCATCCAATGACAAATTTGAAAATGCTAAAAACTATTACTGATAGTTCAAAGCAGCATACTTAATTCTTAACGTGGCTAAGTAGATAAGGGCTAATGTAGCACCATGGAAAGGTGCCAACTGATCCTAAAAAAGGGCACACACAACCACAAACACTGGATGTAAATAGCTTGGAAAGAGAAGGAATCTATTTTTTATTTTAATATAACCTTGTCTGTAATTTCTCAACTAATTCACTTGTTCGACTTGTTAAACTGATACATTTGTATAATGCCACAATGTAAGAAGATGTAAGGAGAACTAAATCTGAACAGCTGCTTGTAATGAACTTGGGCCAGTGATAAAGTCAAATATCTTAAGGGACAGTTAAAAAGTCCTTGCTTGAATTGCAGTTACTGGAAACACAGGATAAATACCGTTCACTATTAAACATTTAAAAGGTAATTTGGAGTGATCCTATCTGATTGTTTACGTTATGCAACCAGATTTATTTGACTGGGTTGATTGTAATGATTTTAGTTAATAAAACGATTATGAAACATTCTTCAAAAACAAAGGGACAATACAGAAACAATGACACAAATGCAATCCGTTTACTTTTAGAATGAATATATCAATTAATTTGTAACGAAGTAAACATCTCATGTATTTTCCATTTGATCAATGGATATGAAATAATGTCCAACCACCACTTAATAAAACCAAACAGTTTAAAGGTAAAAAATAACAAGCAAAGCATGACCCACACATTATTGCTTGACATACAAAGCACAGACCTTTTCTGTTTTACTTTCCCCAAGGCATAGCCTAATCAAACTATTCAAAGGACTTAGCAAGGAATCTTCTTGCAATTTACTTTTCTTGAAGTATCTACTGTAGTTACCACTCAAACCTATGCTACCATGTTAACAAGTAACCACTGTTTAATGCGCGTTCATTTAGTTGTTTTTGCAGTTTCTACATCTAAAAACATATCCGACTTGAATGCATATATACATATATATATTAGCTTTGAGCTCTGATTACGAAACTTGGTCCCCTGAACTTCGGAAAAAACTAAAAGTTTGGTTTTTATTATATAACAAATGTGTTGCTACAAATAAAGAAAGTTCATAATGTTCACACATAACATTGGCTTTCTATTGGTAACTACAATTGATGCGAGTCACCATCATAAATTAGGGATAATACAACATGAGCTTTGATCACCCATCACCATTCTGAGGTAGTTTTTGAATTTTTGTATCTGTGTGTACATATAAATTGCTAAGCCATTCTGAACATTTAATAGTTCTTATAACTATGAAAAATACAAATGTCAATCTTGCATAACTACATTCATTTTATTTAGCTATGGCATTAGTTAGGTTTGGTGAAGCATTTTTGTTATTTTTGCAAAGGAAACATTTAAGGAATAACAGCTAAATATATTTTTCAATTTCAGGTTTAGCATTGTTACCTTCAAATGTGTATTTTGAAGCAAAACAACTACTAAATTAAGTAGACCAATTAAGTAGACCAATATATGTGGCAAAACCCACACACAAATGGCCTATCAAGGTCGCATAAAAAGGTATGGCATGAAGTACATTCATTAAAAAAAAAAAACTGCTAAACTAATGTAAGCACAAATTACTCAAAAGAAAAAGAAGAGGATATCTATGAAAAATGATAGATTTCAGGACCCATACAGTAGAGAACACTGCGTATAAAAGTCTTAGAACAGCTACAAAATATAAGCAATGAAAGACAAGGCAAGTAATACATCACACACAGCTAACAGAAACCTTTGTCTCAATAATATCAATGGTATTTCGACAGCATTTCGTCTCATTATCTTGACACGCCACTGTTGTTGATAAAGAACAATCTTTCCAATATTGAAAATTACAATTAGGATGACTGGAAAACAGTTGTGTGGAACACATTATATTTAAGAACTAGGTCAAATAATAACTCACAAAACTCATCCACTAGGCCTTTACATCTGAAATGTTGCAAAACCGCACAAACAAGCATATACATAATAGGGCAACCTCCTCCACCAAACTGAATGTTTGTTTCTTTAAAAAATTACACTAACCTAAATATGAGAAGCAGTACGTATAAGCAGACTTTCCAGTGCCAAAGCAATTATATTTATTTAACAGCATCTGGGTTTATATTTAATATGTAAATGCTAAAATGACAGATTTGGATAAAAAGCAACAATAAACCTACACTAAGGACATGCATAAGCACGATAAAATACAAAACTTGCTGATGGTAAGGTACATTCATTTTTTTAAATTTATTTTATGGGATAGATGTTAAACTACCACCGAGTCTTGGTGTCAGCTTAAGCGCCTAGCCTAAGAAGGGACAGTCTTGCCCTTTTGGGAGATTGATAAAGGCAGAGAAAACAGTTCCTTAACTCAGGCGTTCATCAACGTCTTCGATATCTTACATTGTTTGCTTACATTCCTTTATGAAATCACCACCTGGTCTTTGATATACACATCAATTAGGCAAAAACATCACCATTCAAAAGAGTTCCCAATAGCGTAATTCTTTTATAAAAAAATCTTTATTTGGCTTAAAAATACAAAAAAAAAAATAGAGTAGGATATATCTGGATCTCAAATTGTCTGAAATAGAAACCCATAACTTTGTCCTGACATTCTTTCTAATATGTTTGACTATACACATGAAAATACAACCCAATACAATATTGTGGTTTAATGTTATTACTGCTGTATCCTTTCCACTCAAACACTCCTTTGGCATCACAAGACAAAAAGGAAGATGACATACTGTAGGTCTGTACGTTTCTAAAAGATGGTATTTTTTGCATAATGAAACTTTACAATTAAACAAGGAAGCAACAATAACTAAAGAAAAGTCAAAGGATTATGACCAGTACAACACTGGCACTACATCACAAATCTGTCAGGCATTAAAGGCAATAGGCCTATGCTATTCAAGTACATCAATCTAACACTATCCGGGAACATCCTTGACGAACAGTTTTGGCAGACTTAACTTGTATTGTGCATGATACTACTAAGTCTGAGTTGGTTGAAACTCAGAACCCCTAGTTAATTTTTTTTTATTTCCACTTGCTTTCATCTTTTCTGCTAAAGCTACCTACCCAACATTTCCTTTATAAAGCAACCTGCTTTCATCTTCCTCCAAAAAAGCTTAACGTATCCGTCCGATAAATACTTAAGCCACAACAGCTCCAAAAGTCCATTTTATTTTAGTGCAAAAATAACATTATTTAATGTTTGATATTTCATGAAAAGCTGTACAGGTCTGGAAATCTAAGGTGCTGGTATAAATAAGTTATGAAAAACAAAAGTAGGCAGTAACAAAAAGCTAAAACCACAATATCCGACAAAAATATGAAAATGGATGCGGTAAAAATGTGTTGCCTATTGTTGCCAGTTTTAGTTAAGCGGAACAAAAAAAATATTCACATAAAGAAATGGTAACTGGCCAAATTACAGGTTCTCTGACTAACATCCCTTCCAAATCAGAGGTAGCACTAAAATCATTCTGACATACCCCTAAATAATTACTAGTTTACAAGCCCAATGTGTTCTAGCCGCCAGGACTCAAATCTGTTGACGCGAAATGGACTAACAAAGTAACCTTAATATTTGATTGAGTGGGTAAGAATTGTAAAAAAAAATTAATCACCACCCACTTTGAAAAAAAATAAAAAAATAAACTACTTCAAGGTAGTGTCATTAAGACGTCCACATATTTGTTGCAAAATACAGCAGGTTAAATTAGAAAAAGCACTGCAGGCGGCAAGATCCACTTGAATGGGCAAATGTTTAAAATAACTGCTCTCATAAGTATGAATAACTTCCTTGCTTGGCTGATGGCCTTGTCCATATGCATAAAAAAATCGGATTACATTATTGCATAATTTGCATTGGTTACACTTCCTCATGTCAGAATACAAGGTGTCACTTGTATGCAGTTTCATCAGAGCATAGCATCAAGGCAATAAACTAATATGACACATCTTAATTTGGTTTTGCAGGTAAATGCTCAAGATCTATTAAGACGATTTAAACTGCTTGCTTTTATGAAGTAATTGTGAACACGAAACAAAAATGTAAAAATAAAATAAAACAAAAAACGCAGGATGACAATTAGCATTTCAAATTTTCAAAACTGCCATACACTGCCTATCATTGATCTATCTGGGGTAATTATAAGGAAATGACCAAAAGTGTGATGTTACCATAACAATTGAACAGGTAACACGAGGTAGAACACACAGCCATTTCCACACAATTACAACAGTGTCACACTGTAGGTCATAGTATCCTGCTTGGACCCAGAATCTACAGATTTTACCGTGCCAATGAATATTGAAAGTGCATCCAAATATACAAGATGTGAGACCAGCACCGATACAAACGATTTGACATTAAAACAGCAAATATCAAGTACTTGATTTTCAGAATGCCCCCACAACACAGTCAGTCGGCTTTTGAGTTACTTTACAGGTCATAACACACCAAAAAGAGGTCTATCCGGGAGAAAAAGGCCCAAGTCAATCAACATCTTTATGGCAACCAAATGGCCTCTTGTACCTGTCCACTAAAGATTAAGAAGGTGTTACAGTTACAGGGAAAACATCTAGCACCGATCATCAAGATGTCCTTTTGTGCTTAATTTGGGACATCAGTCTGGTAAAATCTTTGTAATCTTGTTGGCTATATAGAGATTGTGTTACAAAGGATATAATAATTTGTGCTATCAATTTGTGCAGCGATACAAACAAAGTCAATATGATACTCACACCACCAAAGTGTAAGGATATTGCTAAGCACTACAAATGCTACTAAAACGTTAAGAAGCCCAAAATATACTAAGATCTACAAATGACCTAACGTGAAATATCACTGCTAAACCTCATGATTAAAAATTATGCATAGTTAAAAAATATATCCCCACCTCAAATCTAGACAATACCCATTACATTTTTTTACGTTGGAAAACTGAAATCTGAAAACAGTGTCTACTTAAGTATATAATAACTACTCAACTTGAAAAAAGGAAGAAAAAATACTTGGAAAGCAAAGTTCTGTGTAAAAAGACAATGTGGCAATATTAACTACACGTGGGCCGGTCTTTCATAGAATTACTTCTATAAATCAGTTACAGATTCTTATCTAAAAGGTTATTTAAAATCTGTGCAAACCCCACAACACTACGCTACAAAAATCCATAAAATAAAAACAACCCTAAATACTTTTTTTTTTAAACTCAATAACTGACTTTATGGGACAGCTACTTATGAAAAAATACTTTTGCACCAATTAGCATCTTCTGTCCCGTCCCAGTGCTGAAGCAATAGTGTTATCCAGACACTCATGTACCGATTTAAAAAAGCCTGGACCATGAGATACCGAAGCTACGTGTCAACATCATGGGTAAACATAAAAAAGAATGTCACATGCATATTTCATAGAAAACTAGTTACATTTAGCATTCTATTGTTCTTTTTACTTAACATTGTGATTCTACAATGTACATTTTAATGAATTTGGAATAAGCACGGCTCTAATCATTAAAATAACGTTTATGTCAGGAACCAGTCCCACAAGTCAATCTGTACCCTAGCAAAAACATTTTATGTAGTTTGGAAAAAACAACCAATGGGCAAGGGGGGCTTGAATATAAAACGTCATGATTTAAGTTAAAATAAGTGTTTTTGGTTCAGTTAAAATGCAAAAATCGATCAAACATTTGCAGAGCCCTCACCAGATTTATGTCTAGGTCACCACTATTGATTGAGGACGAATAACGACTGACTTCTAAATATGCGCTCCTTAATTCATAAATGAACATAAGTGTCAAATAGCCCATGCTACAATTCATTTAGGTACATGATTAACAGCGCAAATGAGACACACCACTCGAGACATATTAAGTACTTATTTCTTGACTAAAGTATCCATCTGATCAGTGCACTTTGCTTAGATTGACAGGTAAAAAAAAAAAGTGAAAGAAAATAAATGTATAAACGGGCGCATATTCTCTCACATCATCCTTTCAAACACCCATTACACAATCGAATAACAAATAAAACTGTAGCAGGTGAACAAAATGAAATTGAAGTGTCATGACTCGGCCCTCTAGATTTAAAAACCCTTTGTCAATGTTTGTCTTTTACTCTTGTCAGGATTGTCCCTAAATTTACAAATAAACACAAATGTACAATGTAGGTAGACTACCCCTACCGCCAACAAGTGAAATCCTCTCCGTCTAGCAGCCAGATTACGTGGAGAGTTGTGGGGCAAAGAAATGAAGTCTTGCAATTGTGGCTTGCAAATACAGGCATGGATATTTTTTTTGTTGACCATTCCTAGTTTTTCGCTGTTCTGCCGTCACTCCAGGGAGTGACAACTATGGAAGAGACACTATGTTGAGATCCACACCTGACTCAGTGAGGAAATAAGTGGGTGAGTTGGAGCAGGCTTCATCCCAGAGGAGTCTCACCCATAACAACATGGGCCTGCTTGCTCAAGCGAAGTACATTGTGCGTAGGGTGTCTTGGTGAATTTGCACAGCCTTGGCTAAGGCTTGCTGGTCACGCCCGTTGCTCTGCCCTGAAGTGTGGCTGCCCTCCGCACTGAAACAACCGAAAGGGGACAGCACGTTATTGGTAGAAGCCACAATTACTTCCCCTCGCCCATTTTGGCTCAGGCATAAACTCAAACAATGACTGATGTCTCCAACCAGATGGTCCCAACAAGATTAAAATATTTACAGAGTAAGCATTGCAATTTTCTTAAACACCCAAATATACAAACTTCCAAATCTGGTCTACTATCTTATTGTGTTGATCCTCATCTAGAAAGATTTATACATTAGAAATCCGTACCACTCAAAGGAACACCAACTCCCTCCACTGTGAAGCTAAAGAGCTGCAGGATTTGTGCTGTGCAACCTACATTCTCTTCTCATCCATCTGCCGTAACTCCTTAATGTAGTCAAGTAATCAAATGGATATGGATGCTAATTGAAGTAAAGTCTTCCCCCGCCCCCATCATCCCATATTAGCAAGGAAAGGGAATTCCCTACCAACTTTAATAACCAGCACACCCCAGTCTCAAGCACCATAACCTCTGTGCAATCAAGAGAAGTGAACAGAGCAGATCTAACTTACAATGTAATTCAAAAGCACTTGACATCAAGCTGATTCACTTCATTTAGCTGAAACATATGCTTTGCACTTTCATCAAAAATTCCTAGCATAGTACATTTTGAGTGGTCAAACTGCTTACCTATCATGCTCCTTGTCAACCAGGTGATAACGGGCACGGAATGCTACCAGATGGGCGTAGTAGGCTGGCGCCGGAATGGAAACTGATCGGGTGCAGCGTACATAAGTGTGGCACAGCTGGTAGGTTAGCACCTGCAGCTCATCTGAGGTGAAATGGTTGTCGTCCCACAGCACATGGTAATGGGATGGCCTACTGGTCCCCTTCAAAGGTGCAACGACAGAACAGTCAACTTGAATATCTTTTGGTTTTTGTAATATAACTTCAGCTTCACACATTATAGCTTTGCATGACAGACACTAACTTACCTGTATGCCAGCATGACTGCACAGATAGAAGTCGAACTCTGACGGGTGAGTAATTTTGGTGTCCACCGTTGTTCCTGCAGGGATGTTTCCACTCTTACCAACCTGGACGAAATGATTTAAATTGAAACGAATTAGGTTACACTGGAATTTCTTTTTTACAATTAGATAACTCGATAAGTCAAATCCCCCCTATGAATAGCTTTAATTAAACAAAAATACATTTTTTAAACAGTTTTTGGACTCCCAGCGTAAATATCAGCATTTCTATATCTCCAACAATGAAGACCAAAACATATTCTAGCCAGTATAGATATATTTTCAATCTACAAGACTGAAAACCATTGAATCTTAATCTGGCAAAGAGGAACCCTTTTGAAACCTACATAAAACAACAAAATAATAAAAACATTATATAAGGGTTTCACTTTGAATCCAACCCACCCTCTCATTTCTGTCCATGCAGAACAATCTTGTGTGATGTCTCTTTTGCACAACAACAAAGGTGATGCCAGGCTGGTAATCCTTCTCTAACTTGATGCAGGCCTCTCGGATCGCCAGTAACTCATGCTGAAGGACCTAGGAGGGCCAAGGTGAAAGCATTTATAGTAATGGAGCAGATGGTCATTTTAAGGGGAGCATTTTGAACAAAACGTAATAGCTTATGATGACAGATGAACGTCCCCAAGCATGGTTGATCAAATGTTTGTCTTACTAAAGGTGACTGCTCTAAAACCAGGGATTCCCTTTAAATGTAGCATTCAAAAGGGACTAAACACCTAGAATCTCATTTAATTCTGGAGTGTGGTTCCAGTCTTGGAGCTTTAGTGTGTGTCTCACCTGATTGAACTGTCCCTCTGAGATACCATCTCGATAGTAGATGATGCGGGTGGGCTTGAAGCGGGTGGACTTGTAGAATTGGATCAGGAGCTCCCTCACCATGGTTGCCAAGTCCTGGATGATATCTTGTCTGTGCTGCTGAACCCGCACAGTGGCACAATAACGACTGGGGTGGGCATCCATGCTGCCCACCACCTACAAAGTAAAGATATCATGACAATCCATTTGGGTTGGGTGACTGGACAAATATGTGGCTATTGGTAGTTGTGATTGTGTCATTTTGTTTGGCAAATTCAATGGTCTTTACAGTTGATAATTCAACTGTGTTAATAATAATAATAAGTGCCAGTTGGAGTTGCTGTATCACCAGTCTGAAAGGGACTAGGTGACAAGGGGACTGCCGCCTGCTGCTCTCGCGCTGCGTCTCAAATCGCACACTACTACTTTTGTCGTTTAGTTGGTATCTTTGCGGAATTTACAAACCATGTATCCAGCCGTTGCATACATTTTTTTCCATAAACATTTTAAATGTTAAGTATTGGAACACACTAAAGATTTTTCTGGCATACCATAAAGTATGCAAGTACATCGGGTATATTGACATGCAGCATCAGTGTTAGGATAGCGTATTCATAGATGCTTGTGCAAATTGGTAGTTATTATTTTTGGACTGATGATTTCCTTTGGCTTGGCGGTTTGTTAAAAACCAGAAAAGTCCCAAATAGGGAGTTTTATATAATTTTTTAGCAATGATTCACTACTATCAGTCATAACCTTTAAATGCATAGATTACAAGGGTTAAGTACCATACAGCACACCAGGCTAAGGTCTTCAAAAATGCTGGTGATGAGATTCTTCCCAAGGCGACGTGTGAGACTTACGGCAGCAATGGAGGGTTTCTTGCCATCTCCTGCAGGAGGGTGAGTCACATCAGCTCCAAGGAAAATCACTGGCTGTTGGAACACCAGGGGCCTGGAAGCACAGTGAGACAGGGCTTCACTCGTTTCCCTTCACACAGTACGTACAGGATGGACCTGGGTTCTTCAGACAGGGGTCTGTATGATCTCTGATTACATTTTTTGGCATACATTTTTTTTCTCCATAATAAAATATACCAACATTGGTGGAATTAAAGTCTTAAAATTCTTATTTATTCTTGTTTGGCAGACCTCAAAGTTATACCTTTGAATACTTAATAATGGGTTTTTCATAGATAACACAAACGTCATTAGCTTAACATGTTCCTGCCAGTATTCCTTGTAATAGAATGTTTGAAAACATTTAAACTCAGACATACCTGCCCTGTGGGAGCAGTATGTTGTTGACTCCTCCCAACTTAACATTGATTTTGAGGCATAGGTTGGAGAGGGTCTGGGGTGTGGTCTTTTGCACGTTCTTTACTTGCACACACTGGGTGGCCATTCCTAGCACTGTGTCCCCAACACGCTTCACCTCAGCTGGAATAGAGACAGGAAAGATCACATGAGCCTGACAGAACGTGTTAAAGTAAGTTGAGAAAAACAGAAGCCTCAGAAGACATCTATCAATAAAAAAGATACATGCAGACAAAAGGCACAATGTTGAGTTCATAGTTAGTGGTAAAAACCTTAACCTTCTGATTTGCTGATTCTGTAGGAACAGAATGGAATCTAGACTTTATCAGTCCCTAAACCGTTCATGTGCAAAGAAGGCTTCCATCAGGAAGAATAACCAATGCATGATTAAAAGTGAAATTTAATAAAAATCTTATTTTAAATGTCTTCCTCAAAACGTTCCCAAAAATAAACAAATAACACACAATCCAAATCCAGAAAAAACATATAATTCTGAAGTGAACTACGTGCTGGCACAGAGGAGCGGAGCCTTAGACAGAGAGATAAGTTAAGAGTGATGGTAAAAACATGAAGTTTAATTCAGGGGGCACACCAGAATAGAGTCTAACTTTTTTTCTTAGTATTAGGAACACTTGAGGGCACTCCATTTTTTTTAATATAGATCCTCTTAAAAATGTTCTTAAATAAATTACCTAAGAAATTCAACTCAAGTTTTTTCTTATTTTGTGATGCATTACATCATAATTGTGTTATACGGCACAATATATATTTTTTACATTATCCCATCTTCTAGCCAAGACTGTACTGTATCTACAGAGGTACAGGACTTGCATGTGAAGTGGAAAAATAAGGCCACAGTGAGGGCAAATGTGACAGGAACAAATAACACCCAGAAATGGCTTGGGGCTCAAAGGCCTAACCCTAATTCAACAGATCTTTAGACTCAACAAAGTAGTAAACACTTTCAAAGTGTCTCACCATATACAGGTGTCTTTCCAGGCAAGATGACCACCACTAGCTGCAGGCCTTGGTAGGTGTACTTGAGGTGCTTGAACATGGGCTCCACACTGTCAGCTCCTTGGGCGTACTTACAGAAACACGGTTGACCCTGGATGGGCATCCCAGCATCCCTTGAGATTTTTCTCAGCTGGTCAGTGAACGCTCTGACACACACACACCCACACACACACACACACACCACCCGCACCCACACACACATCACACACCCATGCATACGCCCCACCCTTAGGGTCATGTCAACGTGTATGTAAAGGTCCACATTCCAACG
>JAVQJS010013403.1:0-11558 GCA_036024795.1 Galaxias rostratus | reverse complement strand
TCTGTGATTTTTGGCCCTTAATCCATCCTGTGTGCGTGTGTTGTTTGTGTGTGTGTACGTGTGTGTGTGTGTGTGTGTGTTAGAGAGAGAGAGAGAGAAAGAGAGAGAGAGAGAGAGAGAGAGAGAGAGAGAGAGGGATAGAGGGGAAGGGGGGGGGGATAAATAGAAAGAAAGAATGTGTTTGCGTGTCCATCAGACTGTCAATCAAGAGAGGACAGATATTCTCAACAAAAAGAGAATAAGGCTGTATGGACAATAAAATATAACAGAAACATTGGTGTACACATTTCTCTTACATAATAACATGTCAATCACGCAGCATAGATATAAATGACCTTTTTAAATAAATCATATTTGCACTTTTGGTGTCCAAATGTGTACAGAGAGGACTCCAGCCAAGCCACTGGCAGTGTTTGAGAAGGAAAAAAAGTATCCTGTTGAAGCCATGTGTAGCTGTTGTCATCCCGGAAAGGATCGTTGTTGTATTTGAGGTCTTTGCAAAAATAATTGTATATTTGATGCATCTATCAAAGATCACGGGCTGTCCGGAACACTGATGTTCCACTCAGCATCAGAACCAAGCAGCGGGGGAAATGGCAAAGTCTGGGAGAAGGCACACGCGGAGGTTTTCTTCCAAGATTTCCCTCTCCTAGGCCTCCCAACCTCCACTCCTGGGTACTGATTCCAAGCTCCATCTCACAGTCAAACCATGGGAACATATCCACAGTTATCGTTGAAATTGCCTCTGTAAACTGTCCTGAGATGTGTTGCGTTTTTTTTTTTGTTGCCTTGTGTCCGTTAGCTCAGCTTCAGTGATGGCCTCAGTGCTGTGCGTTTGACACTGGATGTAGACCTTGCGTATGCGTTTTACTTCACCATCCCCTGAGTCCAGCTGGCTGTAGTTTGGGGATTCAGGGGTCAAATGACTCAATCCACTGCTGTCAACAGCTTTGATCCGTGAGACACCAAAATGCCTGACCTTGAAGGTACAGTCACTTCAATCTATTCCACTCACTCCAGGGACATAAATTCCCTCTCGCACAGGCATGCACACACAAAGCAGCAAAAATGCTGTCTGAGAGGAAAGGCACTCGGCCTCCCACAGGGTAGACATCTGGCTCTGGGAAACTTATCCTGATTATAGCAGTCTGCTGCGAAACATTTTAAAGGGCCCATAATGTAGACAATCATACATTTCTGTGTGCTTCCTTGATGTCTATGAAGCACATAAAAATGATTTGAACATAAAAAAAAAATCATATTATATTTTACAATTATTTTCGAAGGTACCTCTATCTTCCCTTACAACTCACATGTTGTTTTCAGTGGTCGTAACTAGTTTACTCCCACTGCTCATTAACATTCATCAGCTGAGTTACGACATTGGCCAGGGATAGTAACATTTTGCTGTTGTCATGGCTGCGGCTGGAGTAACTGAGTCTGTGAATGGCCGATTAGATTGGCTTTGAGATTGAATTTTCTACTTACAATTCACTTGTAAAATAGATGTGTTGTCATTAGAGAAAATGCACAGATTTTAATCTTTCATGTTGTTGGTGCAATTCTTATAAGAGCTAAAATAATGCTAGACAAAGAAATAGTAAACATTTTTACATTCGGGGCCCTTTAATCAATTTGTTTGCACAAAAGAAGAGAAAGTCTTCAAGCATGTGAAGTTCAGTAAATTTTAATGCTGTTGCTTTGCTTCTGTTTGCTTTGCCCTACTGGGTCAATACTTGTGAAGGTCTTAAGTTACAGCTTTTATTTGTGTTTTTTCATGACAACTATCAATGCTAAACGATGTAAATTATAAGCACTTATTAAAAAAATCATCAGTTTGACCTTTCAGAGAGCGGCCTTCCTTTAATGTCTGTCTACCTGGAGGTCAATTCATCAAACCCCAAATTAAACAGATGTCCTTCGGCTCGATATTCAAAGTAGCTCTGTGAAACCTTTGAGCTTCTGAGACTGATGACTTAGCAGAAAAGTTTCATTGAAAGATACCAGTCATTTTTCTCTGCTGCCTCCTGCTGTGAAGCATTCAGCCTGCATCGGACTGGAGGATGGACGGAGAGAGGGCTGAGGAGAGAACCAAGGAGAGAGAAAAAATAGAGAGAAGAAAGAGGGTGAGCCACCCCGAGTGAAGGTGGATGTACACGGAGAACAAAAAGAGATCAAAAAACAGACGGAGATTTGCAGGGGACGATTGGCCGAGGGGTGGGAAGGTCAGAGGAGAAAGCACTAAAGGAAAAGAAGGCCTTGGTCGTAAGTCTGAAAGAGAACCATCTAAACTCAAAAATGGGGCTTGTGAAAGCAGACGATTACACTGGCAGAATGAAAGAGAAGAAGAGAGGAGAACCGACAAATTGGACCTAGTTTGGTCTATTGTTGCTGATACAACAAGCTTGACAAAGGCACCATAATGTTCCTCCAGACAGGACAGAAATAGACAAATGCTCCATTTTACCTCACTTACCTTGGTGCTTATTGTTTGGGCTCAGACCCAAACACCATAATAGCACAACAATGATGTTCTCCACAGCAATGATGGAGGCTGGGTCAGTCCAGTCCTTCAGTTCGGAGGGCAAGGAATCTCTCTCACAGTCTCACACCCGCTCGTCTTTGTATCCCAGGGAAACCAACCCTCTGCTCCTGTAGAGTCCACTTCAGAGTCCAGAAGCTATTCCACTGGAGGAAGAAGGGAGCAGATTAAAGGTATTGGATTCATAGAGGCGGTGGGGTTGCTTGTCAGTAGACAAAATAGGGGACCAGTCACTGGGCAACAAAGTCAGACATGTAGCGGTGGGTAATAGTGATCATCTTAATGGCTTATTCTTCTTTTCATACCGATTGTTTTGATAACTGACCATCTTGTCCAAACAGCAAATAGGCCAAAAGGGCCATATATGAACCGATTTGGACTACCGCCTACTAACACACACATACACGGACAAACAAATACACACAGGTAAAACCTATCCGAATACAATATGGCCAAGATATCTATTTTCATTCATGTCTGTCTGTTTCTGGCAACAAGAATTTGTTAATTCTATGAATGGGAGATTTTTTGAATGAGACATCATATTCTTCTCCCAGGAGTTCCTGCATAGAGATCTGGTTCCCTTGGCAACTGCTGTGGAAAAGTCTAAAAATAATTCTAAATGGTCTTTTGAACAGATAGATTTTCTGACAACAAGCTAAATGGATGGGAGATTTTATTTTTTAATCGGTCGGAATAATCTAATAATCAAACCTCAAACAATAAAAAAAGACATCCAGGAAAAATACAGCCAAAGTGGCACAAAGATTCAAATGTATATAATAATAAATGCATTCATAATTACTTTTGAATGTATTATTTTGGTGAACAATCATTTGTTTCTATGTACAACCTATTATATAATTTAAAAGACTGGACATATTGAGCACATGGCCGGCCATCTAAGACCAGCGAGTCACTTTATCCCTCCTACTATCTTCACAAGAACAATTGTCCTTTGTCAATTTGACCCCAACAATGAAAATGCAGATACAAAAAAGATACAATCAGAAAATGATTGGATTGAAATTGTTAACCAAGCTCACATGCACTCGTCATGAGCACCAGAAAAAGTCAGTCTGAATTCTTCATTTTTCACATGAACTTTATACACCTAGCATGGCCTGAAGTAAAGTAGAAAACTCAACATTGTGGCACACTTGTGTACAGGACATTGAATGCACATTAGTATGTACATTGAAATTTACCGATTGAATTAGGAAAGTAATTAAATATGAAGCAAAAATAAAATCATGTTAATAATTGCTATTGTGCCTTGAAACATTGAACGAGGTCCCATTGACCCCAGACATAATAATGAGAGTTTAATTGGTAAACACACAAAGTCGACAGCACATTTGGGAATGAGGGCACAGGTTTTCAGAAGTTTAATTTCGGTGTAGAACTGCAATTAGGCTACACTTAAGTTATGCTTGTTAGTTTTAAAATGCTCTTTGAATATAAAAAAAAAAGTTTCAAACACAGTGAAATTCAAACCGCAAAAGGGAGCAGTCTGCACATTTCACACGAGTGGGTCGGGTTCCCAAGAGCTTTACCGACTTCAAAGTGTAACACTGGAATCCTTCTCGCCCAGCTTATGGTCCACACTGAACCCCGCCGCTCCTCCCGGGCACAGGCAGGACACAGGAATACATCAAAAAGAGGGATTTATGAGTTTTACCGGTACACACAATGGCAGCTGATCGTGCCATGGGGAGGGAGAAGCACAACACAAGAACCTTTAAGGAGGCATCTGCATCCATGAATGTAGCACTGGGCTGACAAAGCAGTGGTGGGGGACACATGAATACCATGTTCTGGCTGCAGCGGTGGGTATTAACGCAACACATCCTTTTTCAATATCTGCATGAAAAGTTGACATTTAGTAGCTTAACATGCATTTTGAATAGCAGAAGGGCCTCTGTAGTTCGTCCCCATCGGTAGCAGCATCTGAACAAGCACTGACAGCCAAAACTAAGCCAACCAACAAAGAAATTAAACCTGTCGACAGAAGTAGAGAGAACCTCTGTTAAGATACATTTGATCCTTGCTTACTGTGGGGAATAAATGAAAAGGCTTGTGCTCACCAGAGAGACACACAAGTATTTCTAAAACACTACACAAATCTCATCTCCTCCTCTGCAGCTTTTCTCCCACTGCAACGCTGATACTTTTTGTTTGTCTTGTTTCTCTCTTTGTGCAGAGGACTGCCACTTCCACATTTGTCCAGACAACTCTCATCTTTCCTGCGAGACCTTGACTTGCTGAATTTGGAAAGGTAATAGGTCTTTTGGCGCTGATACTTTATTTGAGCTCTTTAGAAAATTACTATTTCTAAATATATACTGTATATATACATAAATAAATATATATACATATATATATAGCTTTAGTCACCAAAACACAGCACTTGTCTCCCTAGAATAGCTTTTCGAATGTGAAGTAATTGGTAGCTTCCAAAGCAATGCTTTCAAATTAGCCTCCCCAACACCAGTTAGTCTTCAAACTGCCATATCCAACAGTGCTTCCCTGGCGTCTGAAGGTCATAAATAGATGAATTTCTCTTTTTCTATCTCTTAACCTTCTGTCTCTCACCTTCCCTCTAGCGCACCAACCCACCAGGTGCTTTCAAAGAAACCTCTGGCTGAGATCTGTTCTTCACCGTTTGTCTCGCCCAGCAGTTTTCATTTTGTCAAATTAATTGACGCTAATAACTGCACTTAAGTGGAACTTCAAATAGAAGAACATTCTTTAGGTTTCTGTGCTCTCCGCCTGCTGTAGCCTATATTTTTACATTCGTACTATGTCTCAACCATATCTCTCTCCCTCTTCTAATGTCTCTCTCTTTTGCCACTTGTACTAACTACACTGCTATATTGGATGAATCAAATGTTACAGACATTGAATAAACAAGTTTATAGTTTAACTAATGTTGTGATGTGGCTTACATATGATTAATCAGCATGAACCAGTGATGGGGGCGCTCATAGAAGGACTAAAGACTTGACCTTGACTCGTCCCCTTAAGACTTGAGACTCAAAGATTTGGGACTTGTGAACCAACGTAATTATATTGTATACTTTTTGGCTGCCTTTAACTATAAATATACTGACAAGCTGAATTTGCGTTATCAAAATAAAGGATTATGAATTGCAAGTATCAAACTTCAGCAGGCGCCTGCAAATGTACACGGATCGGTCACGTTGGTGAGAAGATTAAGATATTTGCCCATTAAGCATTTTTGCAAGCTCTCTTTTGAAAAGCCCGTGTGTGTGGCTGGGTGTAGCTGTTCGCTTGCACACTGCAGCACCGGGCACTGGTACCCCTTTTCCACCAAGAAAGTTGCAGCGCTGGTTTGGGACCAGAGCCAAATCTTGAGCTTGAATTTTGATTATTTGCTTTTTCCTTCGCCAAGGCCCACAGCCTGAAAAACGGGTTCCAGGCCGGCTGCAACTCTTTGCTTGTCTAAGACCAAGCACCACTTTTAGTCCCACCTTTAATCGATATTAATTGGTTGGCTGACAAAGAAGTGACATTGATGGTGGTAGCACCTAAAGTAAAACTATTTTCCACATCCTCTGCCAGTGAAACAAGGAGATACACCGGGAATGAACCGGCAAGTCAATGTCACTTCCATGTATTTGGTATCCCTATTAAACCTCTTGGCTGGATGCTCAACATGTTCGGACTTTTCTCGGACTTTGTGTGTTGAAAATGATATGAATTCCATGGGGAAGGGGAGTACAGAACCACTGGTCCAAACCCAGACAGGTGAGCAAAGGACAAGGGTTACATGGAACCTGGGCTGGGGTGACGTGGTGCCATATGGTACCGGGCCTGGAGGCGGGTAGTGCAATATGGACAACAAAGGCAATCATATATATATACAAATTCTCCACCTATATATATATATATGTATGTAAACTGTAAAACATTTTGTCTTCTTATATATAGTATTATTTTTATTATAGCTTTCTCTCAAAGCCTGTGTGCGAGGGCAGGTGCATCTCTTTCTCTTGCATAACGCAGCACCGTGGAGTGAAGAAACCTTTCAGATTCTTACAAGCATGTATTGGCCAAATCTCTCAAAGCTAAGAAGCATGTTTTTATACTACAGAGATCCATACATTCAACATGATGGTACGGGTCTAAGGTAGATTGTAGATGGTAGATTATCCCTCTGTGGGTTTTGTCCTGTGCTAAGGGCTGGAAGGAGACACAGCGGCTGGAGAAGAGGAAGTGAGGCACCATGTGTGCACACTGGGAGCCAGTGCAAATGAGACAGACCATGTCTGCACCGAAAGTGCACACATGGCTGGACACAGATGAGACAGGACACCTGCATGTAGACACATTTATCAGTCAAGCCTCCTTAAATAAATATAGACCGTCTCCCCGGCACACACCGCAAGATTACTTCCAAATAGGCCACGGGAGTCGTTATTCAAACGTGCTCTTTCATGGCCTTGTGCAGTCGACATCTCCTTCTCACGGTAATGACTTCATCGAGAAACAGTAGGTGGCACACAAATCGTGGGGGCGGGAGCGATTATGCGAGTGTTCTGAGCCTCGCCGCTCCTAGCGTCTTCCCTCAACCTCCACCATCAAAGCCAATAAGGCCCTTCTTTCTATTTCCACAACACCAACACAGCGTGGTCATTTGCTACAGTGAAATAACCACAGTGGTAAAGTTATTCCCTCGCTCTACGAACCTGTCGGTGAAGGTCAGCCATGCGCAGCAGAAGCCATGAAGATTTACAAGAGGAAAAACAGTCAGTGATTCTCACTAGCTCACCTCATTCTTGTTTACTGCCATCAAAAAGCAGAATCACTGATTGTGGATTCATGGAAACAGTGTCGGCACTCGTTGACACCCTATTAGCTAATTTGTTCGTCCTTTTCAAAGTTGTGGGGGGAAATCTAACCCAAATTAATTTACCTCTAGGGGATTTCCCTATAACCTTATAATCAGATAAACTATTAAAAACACATGTGCAGTCAAATAGCTGATATGTTGAAAGGGGCTTGAGCAGTTACCTTTCAAAATTAATTTGAACTGTTTTCCTTGCAATGCTTTTGTCAGGCAAAGAGAAAGGCCGCTTTGAAAGGGTTACTGTACTTAATGGCGAACATTAATTGGAATCTTTGTCCAACCCTGCACTAGAGCAGCCAGTGCTTTGTGATCTATCCAACTGGACACCTAACTGAGGGAATGGGGCACAATTTCCCATTATCAAGAAAAAGCCTTGTTTCTAAATATGTCAGCAAATAAAACAATAATGAAGACCCTGGCTTTGTCCAATGTTCCAATTTTTTTCTTCTGGGAATGTATGAAAATGACCAAAGATTTCATCAGATAATGCTAAATTTGCATGTTGAAACATAAAATTTAAGAAAACTTGTAATACACAGAAGCATTGTCTTAATGTAAGTAATCAATTGCGGAGGTTTCATGGGGATGTCTATTAGATTTTATCCTACTCACCTGTAGTGTCTGGACTTACAAGCCAGGCTACACACTGTTGGTTGTTAAGTCTTTGGAGCCACCAACAGACAAGTAGAGATTAAATTTCAAAGCTGAAACTTCCTGTGGTAATGAGACTAGAGTGGGGGAAGTCTTCGGAGAATGGCATGCAATTTGCAGTTATGTAAAGAAATGTGTGAGTGTGTATTTAGTGGTTTATTGGTCCTGCAGGAGACTGTGTTTGGAGGAGTTCCTAGAACAACAAAACCAAAACTTATTGTTCTGACAGCCAGTCAAAAATAAGCGCAGGGGCTCAACACATAATAAACACACAAAAGAAACAACGTGTGCAACAACCACACAGACGTTACACGCAGCGTCCTGAAACTTGACACGCTGGTGGGGACAACAGAGATGACTGAAGCACTTATTGATTAGAGAAAAACTACATTTCCCACAGGAAGCTCAAAGCCGAATGACGCAGTGATGGTTTTGACAACTTATAGAACTCATAAAAATACAACCCCTCTAATTTTCCGCATGCACAAGGTGTACAAAACCCCCAGGGCATCTTGCAGGACCCCTGAGTCACCTAGGATGTCTGTTTTTTCTCAGGGGCCTATCAGTTAATTGCCTTTTTTTATTGCCTCGACGCAGCACCTCGTGTTGCTCAATGTGAGACTTACATTAATTCTCCCCTCACCTTTTAAAAGTCACCCTCTCCGAATCAATGCCAAGTAGGTTATTAATGGTGGCGGCCAGCCTCTGCTATTATTGGCACATGTATGCATGGAGGCTGTTGGAGGCTTTGTGCGAGTGTGCAAAAACATGTTTTCTTTTACTGATGGAGTTTGTAAAGGTCTACCTTATTTATACGCACTCTGGCTTTGTGAACTTTGCCTTATCACAAGTCCCTCCCTAGCTGGGAACTGTCTGTATCCTGAGCTGCAGTCACACAGACCTGGCTCTCTGACCACCAGCTTCCCATTAGGCCTATCTTTACTGTGGAGGTGACAAAGGTGAAAGTGCCCAACTGACCCGGAGCGTGGAAACCTGTGAAGTGTACAGAGTCTGCATGGGCCTCTGCTCTCATCAGCACTTCAAAGGACACGCGGTGGGCATGCTGGAGTGCACACAAAACAAAGGTATGGGAATACATATAGGCAAACAGCTTGTGCATACAGAGCCATTCTAAGCGAATGGAGTCCTATCCGTGTGCAGTAAACCTGCGGAAAACACACCGGATGGAATGGAAAAGGAACAGGATGTTTTTTAATTATTCAAGACGGTTGAATGGGTTGCTTCTGAACAAAGAACTGAAATGGGATTCCCAGTGTTTGATGCCTGGTTTTACCTCCAGAAGGTTATACATCACGATGATGTTCATGAGAATCCTGTGCCCTCCAACGACCTGAGGGGAAAAAAACAATGTTTTCCCAAACCCCTAAATTATTAATGAGAGGAATTCAGATAATACACCAGATTTGTTTTTGCTGTGCTGGTACAATTGCGAACAATTCCTTATGATCTGCCAAGTTCCACAGCCCGTAGTTTATGGACTCTAGCCAAAACAAAGAACGAACAATAAACAGGGTGGGACACAACATGGAAAGCATGATCCCGAGAATATCAATGAGACTAACATTAGAGATTAGCTGTGCAAAAATACATCTAAATCAATATGTGCCAAAGACTGTTAGCAAATGTGTCACTTTTGGAAGCACAATGTTAATTGTGAGGTTTTCTGAGTGTACAATGAATAGCTTTAAGCCATAGCTTTCTTCCTTCTCGTTTAAAAGTTCCTGCCCAAAAATGGGAGATTCCTGAAAAGTGGTAAATCAATAGAGGGTAATACATTAGGACGGAGCACGTGGCCCAAACTGTCACCTTTGCCCTTTAGCGTTTAACATTTGGCAGGGAGTACATTTATGCAGTCAAAATGCCACGCTGGATTGACATTTCATCCAAAATCTATTTAACGTCATCACCTTCCCCACAATATGGAGATCGGAATACACCTGGGCAAAGGGTGGGCTTGTCAGTTATTAAACCCTGCCAACAATATTTATGGAGAGAGTGTTCAGTTTGAAAGGGAAGAAAAATGTTTGAAGTATTTCTTTAATTATAAATCATTTCTCTTTGCCTGCCCTGTTGCTGTTTTTTCCTTCTTCTAGTTCTCCTTCCTCCCGTTCAAGGACGAAATTGGCAGAAGGGCAAGGGGGGTGGGGTTGATGGGTCACCTCTCATGTAGTGCATGGAGTCACCTTCACAGCTTCGATTGCCCTTAAACAGACAGAAGATCTAAGGCAGCCACTTGACAGCGGTGGGGGTCACATCTTGCACTCCTGCCATGGACCCGAGGCAATCGTCCAAATCTGCACCGAAGCACAACAAAAAGAAGAGTGCGGTGAGCGAGATGAGGAGTCTACGAAAGAACGAAGAGAAATCCCCCTTGCGGCCCAAAAAAGAAGACAAGGAAGGTTAAGCCAATGAGGGAGTGATTTGGGAGTCTCACGTGACAAAGGCATCTGCATCTGATTATGACAAGTGGGGTGCTCCCGTGTGGATTGTGCTCGCCCAGACAATCCCTTGGATTCCACTCCAACCGACATTTAAGGCCGTGAACTTACTCGTGTAGGAGGGATGGTAACAACACCCGTAAATCACAGGAGAGGGGGGGGGGGCAACGACCCCAAAACGAGGCAACAGAGGTCATCCAAAGAAACCCCTTCACACATTTAGACGACAGGCCTCTGGTCTGTGTGGAACTTGCTTCTTTCTCATTCCACACTAATGCTTTTCTTTTTTTGGATAAGACAAAGGACAGCCCTGCCAGGACTCCACGTTCACACTGCGTGGTAATCAGTTTATTTAAACTGATTTCACTTGACAATCTTCGCTGGTTGTAAATTGCTATCAGCAGGCACGATGTGGCAGACCATGATTAAGCTTTCCCCTTGACTCTGCACTCCATTTCTAGCATACCGGGCACAATTAGCATAATGCCCGACAAAACCAAACAACAGAAAAGCAATAGGGCACAAATTGGCTACCTCTAGGTGCACCTCTTACAGGCAGCGAGTCCTGTCAATGTTCCCGTCCTTTCAATGGTGACACGGAGCTGGAGGGAGTGCTTCATGGACGATTGCCCGCTGCTTGAGGAGACTGGGTTGAATGTTGTCAAACCTTGCCAGGGCTTTGGACTTCAAATCTATCCTTTCGACAGGTTGACTGGTGAACCAAACACACTCGTTGGCAATACCTTTAGCATGGGGTAATGGAATTCCACCAGCCTCCAGTAATAATGATGTGTACCGATGCGATTGCATCATCGGGTTGTTGAGTCGGTTAATGTGTTGTCCACAATCCAATCCCACAAACCAAAATGGAATACACTTGCACCCCGATGGCGGGTAAACATAATTGTTAACCGCTGGAAACCTATTTTGGCCGTTGGTCTAACACGCTATATTTGGCTTTGCCTGACGCTAGTCTTTTTAAGGCTCACACTTCCTTCAAAGAGCAACCTCACAAGAGCATTTGTTATCTCTT
>JAVQJS010013397.1:0-11919 GCA_036024795.1 Galaxias rostratus | reverse complement strand
CTCTCTCTCTCTCTCTCTCTCTCTCTCTCTCTCTCTCTCTCTCTCTCTCTCTCTCTCTCTCTCTCTCTTTCTCTCTCAGTAAATATGTAAATATGCACTTTACAAAAAGTATGTTGTATAACCGTTTATCAGGCTGTCAGTGTTTGCCATCCCCGACACAGTCTTTTGTCGGCAGTCACACCCAGAGTGACACCTTGATGTGTTTGATTAGGATACAAAGTCCAAGGTCCCCCAAGACCTGAAGGCTGACCAATCACTAGACTCAGATTTATTATTCAATCACAAGCGACTTTCTAGAAAGAGATGTAGAGAAACCACAACAAAGCTGTTGTTTATACCAAAAAACCCAAACTCATGTCTAATGGTGAGGGTATAGATTGTGACACCCCTGAGATAAACACTACTGTTGAAAATCAAGTTTAAAAGCTTAACACAATCAAGCTGGCAAGCACATACGATGAGCTCTCCCAAACACAATGACATGCACTCAGTGGATGATCCAACACAACGTTACACCTACAGGACTTAATGACAGAACCAGCAGTGTTTTGTGTGTGCCAAATTGATGCGTCCCATGCAGTGTTACGCTCCATGAAGCAACTTTGTTTAGGCACTATAAGCCTTTTGGAACAAGAGCAGTCCAGCAAGTGGAACAGTGGCCGCGGTCGGGCCTATTGGGTTTCACTCCAATTATGCCCTTAAATCATGGTTGTAATGTAGTCCAGTTGGGTGCTTAACTGTCATATAGTGAAGTCAATGAAGCACTGAGGACAAAAGGTACAGGAGAGTTCAAACACTGGGAACCTTTATTGCAAAGTGTTTGAGTAAATGGATAACTCACGCATGACAGTATTATAAATGATGCAAACAGTCCAAAATGAATGTCCCCGACAATGAATACTGGATTATGTAGTTTATGGCAGTGTCCTTTGTTTTAACCAATGGAGGCAGACAAAGATTTTTTTACTGGCTGAAACCTCCTTGCTTGCTGGCCAGCCTTCCAATCAGTGTCCAGAACTCAAGGAATGTCAGCTCCCCATCGTTGTTTTCATCCAATGAGCCCATGAGCTGGTCAATGGTGCCTTGATCACCGGCGTTCTGCGGGCAATAAGAGAGAGGACAATGAGCCATTGAGTCCATTTGGCCGTGCACGGACTGCTTCATAGGTAACACTGTCCTGCGACCTAACGGTCACCCCCAGCACAAAGGATCACTTTGAATAAAAGTGTCTGCTAAAAGAATGTAATGTAAAGCATAAATGTCTGTTCTTTGCAATTCAACTCCTCCTTTCCCATCTGTGATTGCCAAAAATGTATTCAGAAATCGAGGCCAGTTTGATCAGTCTTACATGTATTGCCACAGAGGCATGTGAACGAGAAAGCCCATAGTTAATACTGAGAACATGCACGTTCGATCAACTCTACCGCAGTGAAGCATATAGAATTTCTTGATAAGCTCTAGCCTTTTATTTTTAACGTTATTTAATTTAATATATCTCATTTATATAATTATTGTGGTGTGGTTGGGTGAAAAGGAGGCAAAACAGTAATTAAACTGTCCAATCTAGTTCTAGAAATCAGCACAAGTTCGATTGATCTTTAATCTAAAATGTAGTGTAAAACCTGTAAATTGCACTAGAGGTATAGTGGAGGTTTACAGTACCTTGACCAAAGTTGATAGTTGGGAGGTCACCAGGTTGCTGAACTCCTCCTTACTTAGAGTGCTGGATGAGCCATCCTTTCCAGCGAAGGTTTTAAACTGGGAGACAAGGACATTGATGGCCGACTCCATTTTGTCTAGTGTGATATTGCCTACAAGTTTTACAGACAAAGTGATGATAGGAACGATATACAACATCCCAAAATATATTTGTGTGCACCTGAATGTCCACAGCCAATATGAAGATTTTGACTGTATAATTCCTATGCAAGAGCTCACACAATGATCTGTTAGGATGATGTGATGCATAGTAAAGTATACAGAGACTCACCTTATGTCCTGAGGTGTGGTGTTGCTGGACCCTCGTCTCAGTCCTCCTTTTTATTCTGCTTTTCTTTGCTGTTGGGTTACAAGCATCAGCAGAAAACCCACACCTCACCCTGTTCACCCACATCCATCAGGATATTCTTATCTTTTACTGATTTCCATGACACAATAAGAAAACACACACACACATGTGGGGTGTTTTGTTTACACACAGCATATTCCAGAGCATTGATGACAAGTTAAAACTTTGCTTGCTGTGTAGATTTTCAGATAAAATCTGAATGAAGCACTCCATTTCAATGTACACAGGATAGGGTGTTATAATATCCATTAGGCCATATTCCAAGATGAGCCCTTCAAAAAACAACAATTTAGAACGGAATTGGGTTGAAAACAGATATTGGGTTTCTTAGTGAGAACCCTCCAATTTGAGGCCAAGACACCTGACGGAGGTATAAGGATGAGCAATGACGTCTCAGAGACACAACCCTCTACAACTGCTCTTGGCCAGATATTCTTTAAAAATGATAATAAAAATTGTTTTTATTAAACTGAGGGATACCCCATACACCTGTCCCTAATTCCTATTCCTACAGGCTTTCAATGCCAACTCTACAGGGGTAATTACCACCTCAAAAGATTATCTTTCCTTACTCTGTTACTGCAGGCTTAATACATGACGTTCTGCAGATATCCCTATACCTATCCCCACGCCTGCAGGCACTTTCTGCCAATGCTGCAGGGAAACTACTGAAAAACCAAACAACGTCACATCTGAGTAAGCGTAAATTGGTTCACATAGTCACTCATATCTTTATCCATCTGGAAACATTGAGTGCAGTCAATGGTACATTTTTTAAGCCTTTCTTTTTCTAAGGCCTTGGAAAATGTTTTGCATGTTTATTACATTTGTAGTTCATACCAAGTATCTTCAATCAATGAGGTTATGTTACTAACAGTGTCGAACAAGGTTGAACAGGATTATGGTGGAACGGAACGCCTGGTATGCCAGTCTTTAAGCCAACAAAACAACAGCATCACAGCAGCTGACATTACTACTTATCATTAGCTCGCCTTATCAGACCCCATCCTACTGGTTCAGCAGCTCTCAGGTGGTGAAGTGTGTCAAAGACGTGTGAACCGGTGTATATACCGTTCTCTTAACATGGCCAAAATCTATTGGCTGTTGCTGGAACAAAGTGGATTCCACAAATGGCTTCGCTTCCATTTCCTCCACAAGAAAGTGAGTCATAATGTGTGAATGGTAAAGAGTATGAGTCAAACAAGGACATTGTTAGGAAGGACAATCTAGACAGAACTAAGATAAGAATTCAGCCTCATGTTGAGAACTTTATTAAACCAAGAAGGAAAATGCCAGGACAAGGGTTAGAAATAATAAACCATTCAAAACATTTGAAATAATTATTAATTCAGTTGTCCAAGACAAAGTAGTGTACACAAAATCCGAAACGGATATTAAACCGTATAGTTATGACTCCATCCTTAATAAAGCTTATTTTCAATCCCTCATACAACATTGTAATTTGAGGATTACCAGGTCAAACAAAAATAACCGTTGGGTTTCTTTGATACCAAACTGAAAGTTCAACGTTACATGTTACTCTGTATAGAACCCCACTGATATTCCTATTTGTAACTCAAATACTGCAGGGGCATTGCAAATTAAAGTGAACCCAAATGAGTGACATTTTGATTGTAAGAAACGGCCATGGTACAAACATCGTTCTAAACAAGATACCATACAGGTTTGCTGTTATACTTACATAAATTAAAAAAATCTTCAACATTTTAGTAATCGTTTTGAAGCTGTCAACAGGAAATAGTATTCAAAGACTAAGCTTGGACGTATTTATAAATTTAACATTCTATACTGTCTATAAGTACAGGTTTTCTTCTTGCACAACTGAAATAACTGTGGTATAGTATTTGTGACAAGGGATTGAAATTCATGATGGAGCAGACCTAGTATTCACAGGAATGCTCTGTATATTTATATTAAATGATAATGTGCAACAATAGACAAGAACACATCATCCAAATGTGCAATTTGGCACACATACGTCTAGTGTATATCTAACAGTAAAACCTAATAAATCTAGACTATAATGAAAACAAAGCAGAGAAATTATATTTTAACAGTGTGCAAGTTGGACTGGTACACCCATATCACTGTGGCAAAAACCAAAAATGAGTGCTCAACATATTCTCAAAATAAGTGAGTAGAAATCTCTGCAAATGATTAGGTCAAAGTCACTGGGTTTAGCAAACTGGCTTATTGATGGTAATTCCTGTCTTTTTTGGCAATGTTATTATCACTTTTATAACATTCAACTTGTGCTATTTTATAGAATAATAGGTGCAGATGAAAAAAGCTGCTACGGGTAGGACGTCATTCAAAGCAGAAACAAAACAAACTGCCAAGGGCTTTCACAAACAGTGCCAAGCTTGTTTGCCCAGAACCAGTTTGTCTAGATCTGACCTTAACCCTGAGGCTTGCTCTGGAAATGTGTCTAACATGGAGCATATCTCGTCTGGGGGCAGAGCGTTTTCTCTGCATTGCAGAGGGGCTCTATCTCACAAAGTCTATCTCGAGTAGAACAACTACAAACTGGGCCTAGTCATTTTAATGAGACTCACGTGTCATTGATTTGTACTCTCACTATACTGTACATAGTATTTGAGCTAAAACAACCAGTGTCAGCACGTGGGACTTTGTATGGCAGACATGATTGGACAGAGGTAGGTAGCAACATCTAAGTTCCTGGCTCACAAGTATGACTCTTAGCTTAAATTGTAATTACAGACTTTGAGAAACACATTTCATAGAGACGGGAGAACATGGTGCACCAGAAGCGTTTTTTTCTATGTCAACACTACAGCTCTTTGAGACAAATGGGAAGCAAAAATAACTGTAGATCAAACTGGTACCCTTGCTTGGTTGTTGCAATTATCATTGCTTTTTTCAGTTGTTTTTATCTAAGCAGCCACAGCAAACTTCCAAAGGGCCTCCCGCTCAAATTCCTCCATCTCCTCCTCCAGGGCATCGTCATCGGTTGGGTCCTCCTCCCCAACGTCCGCCATATCCTCCAGAATGTCCGCCACGTCCTCGGCAAACTCGCTGAACAGAATGCGATCGTGAACGAAGACGCCGTCCACAAAGAACTGGCCGATCAGCTTGCGGAGCTTGTCCTTGTTCACGGGGGTCGCCACCTCCAGCTTGCTCAAGTAGCCCTCTAGGAGCTCCTCAAATTCAGCCAGCTCCACAGGGTAGAGACCCTCTTGGTCAGCGCATTTGTCGGCACTGCCGCAGCCCGACCGGGGTCGGACATTGCGGCTTAGCTTCTCCTGCTGGTGCTTCCAGAAGGTTGAGTCATACTGCTGGGCTGGGTGGGTCTGGTGGTGGTGCTGATGGTGCTCGTGATGAGGTTGACGATGGTGGTGGTGGTGGTGGTTGTTGTTGGAGTCCTTGGTCGGCCGCTTGTACCAGGGCCTATCCTGCTTCCGCTTTTCCCGGTCCGAACGGCGCTCGTCCTTCTTCCTGTCCCACTCGTCCTGGTTCTTCCTCCACGCCTCCTTGTGGGAGTTCTGCTTGTGGGAGTTCTGCTTGTGCTTCCAGTCCTTGCCGCCCCCGTTGTGATGGTCATCTTTGCCGTGCCTAAGGTCCTTCTCTCCTTTCTTCCAGTGCGCCTTGCCATTGTCCTTGTCTTTCTTAGCATTCCACTTGGAGGAGGCCTCCCAAGGTTTTCTCTTGCCCAGCTTTTCCACCTGCTCCGTCAGCCGCTTCTGCACATTAGCCAAGCCTTCCCTCACGCCCTTCCTGTGCCCCCCACCTCTCTTCATGCCCTCCAGTCTCTTGCGACTCTCCTCCAGGAGCACCTTCTGCCTCTGAAGCTCCTCCTTCATTTTGCCACCATCTTTGGGGCTCCCTTTCCTTTCAGGGTCTTTGGCACTTGGCTGGCTCTCTTCAGGTTTGCCACTTGGGGGCGGCGTAGAGCTAGCCATAGGCGTGGGCATATCGTCACTAGCTGAGAGAGGACACAACAGGTCATAGCTTTTACACAAGGAGGTTACATGAAAAGAAATCTGGAAGTATTTAAAAAAAAAACTGTTTCTATAATTGACTAATCTAGACTCTAAAGTCCCACTAGGAATTCGAAACATTTTCAATGACAACAAATGCAAGGGCACAGAGCTAAAGTGAATAACAAATAAGCTCATTCCCTCTGTGCACCTACATATTCCATATACCTGTGAGTTGGCTAATCTCTACGACTCTGGCTCTAAGTGCCTCTAGCTCCTCCTTTAGGACAGGCAGAGAAGACAGATCTTCTTCCAATTTGGCATTTTCCTTCTCCAGATCTTCTTCCCCCTTCTCCTTACCCTTTGCTGTGCTTGCCTTGAGTGCTGAGTCTAGCTCTTCTTCCTGGGACTAGGACAGAAACAAAATAGGGTGACAAAATACGTTGACTCTCAGCTCCAGTACCACCAATCATTTTACACTAAACTGTAAACTTGCAAAGCATTTTAGAGTATGGTTATAAAAAATTATGTAATTATCAACACATGACACATAATGAAGATGAACAACTCTAGAAAATGCCATCTTACCTGAAGCTGTGCTTCAAGGTGAGATATTTCTTGGTTTTCTTGTGCCAATTTATCCAATAGATTGGTTACATCATCACTGCTCCAGTCCTATAGAAGCAATCACAAACCAAAAGGAAGATATTCTTTGCTAACTATTATAAATCAATAAACTATTATTATAGGACACAGTATTCATGAAGTTGGGTTAGTGTTAGACAGGAGCTGCAAGAACAGACCTGGTTTCCGTCCGATAGTTCAGATGAGTCATCGTCTATGAAGAAAATGACATGACCATTTTAAAACATGTCAGACAACAAGGACCGAATAAGTAGCAACAGATGTTAAAGTTGGAAAATAAAATGCACTCACATGTACACAAATAAATTCTTTTAAACTGATGAACTAAAAAAACTAGAGGAAAGGGCTAGGAAGCTCAAAGTTCCTGCAATGTTGAGTACAATTAGATTTTAAAATTGGATTCAAGAAAAATGGATGTCATTGGTAACGATCCCCCGAGTTGGGTACAGCATAAATGGGGTGGTCGTGGATCATGAAGGATCCTCCAAACCACCTTGTGGTTGTGTGACTTATGCTTATGGATTTGTGATATGTTGTGGATGCAGTTTCATTCACAAGGTCATGTCTGGAAACACGAAATCAATGACTAACAAAATAGTACCAGGAAGTTTTAGATCAAACTCTGGTTGTCTGAGCCCGGAAGCTTAAACTGGGGTGCGGCTAGACCCTCCATGCAGCAAGACAATAACCCAGAGCAATACTGCACGAGAGCACAATGACCCTCCTATTCCCCGGACCAAAACCACATTGGAAGATTGCGTGGTGAGCTGAAAAGGAGAAGCCACAAGTGGGAAGGAATGGTGTCAGATCCCTTGCCAGGTTATGTCTCCTCCCACCTCGTAAAGCCCAAGGGGAAAAGACCTAGAGTTGCTATCTTGGCAAAGGCATGAAAAGCCCTTGTTGCAGGGGTGCAAATAAATACATCTATACATCATAACTTTACCTTTAAACAAGTATCACAATAAAAGTATACGATTTTATCATATGCCAAGAATTATGGAAGGCACCACATCACTTAATGTGTTATGGCAAAAGAAGTACGTAACTTCTCTTAGTCAAGTGACAACTTCACATCACTTCACTATTATGAATTGATATTTAAATGATAAAAACGCAAGGTGTCAGAATTGGAAACTCACCGCTAGTTATGGCTAGCCTTCTCTGAAAGACTCCAGAGAGGCACACCTAACATTTGGTTGCAACTAAAAATACTAACAGCTCAGACGGCACGTACCGGTATAGACTCCTAGACTGAGATGCAAGTGAATCCATCTCACAACTGGATTGCATTTTACAACATCTTACATGACATTGGTGGACACAGTAGATTGATTCAACAAACAGCATGTGTAGTGCCATAATGAAATGTCAAGTCGGATACTGCTGTAGAGAGTGTGTGCTAGGCGCCATGGGCAAGCTGCCACGAGCAGTTGGTACGGTGGAGAATGTAGTGAGACAGGATAAGTTCCACGAGAAAGTACAGTCAAAGATGGCTCTGAGCAGAAGCTAAGGCTGCCGTCTCATCTGTCAGCTGTTGACATACCACCGCTCAACTCCATAGGAGACACCAGTTTAGTAAAAAGTGCCCTAGGAAAAACTCATTGTAGACTTAGAAATTAAAGCAAACACAGGTTTCCCAGATATATTCTATATTAAATGTTCTCATTGAATGTTCACAGAAAGCACTGCTTAGGAAAGACTCCAGAATATACATGTACAAGCATATTTCTTTAAAAAAAATAAATCCATCAAATGTGTTGTTGGGGACAAATGGAAGACTGACAACCTCACCTGTGAGGAAGAGAGAGCCTAAGCAGAGGAGGACGAGGGCCCCAATGATGCACGTGGTGAGAGAGAGGCCGCCGGGCTTCTCATCCTTCTTCTCCGCCAATCGAAACTCCATTTCCTCGTCATCTTCCTCATCCGATGTTCGCAGTCTTGGGGGCTCAGAGGGAGGCACGTTTCTTCTGCGTAATCCGTCTTCTTCTTTGCTTGCGTCTACTTGTCCAAAATCAAAAGGTGGGAACGCTAGAGAAATCCAGGTGTGTTTAATAAAAAGACATGAGAAAGATTAATTGCTAGTGTGACTGTGTGGTGTGACTTTGAAACCACACAAGTTAGAACATTGAATATCCACTGAACAATTCCCAAATTACCATTTCATTAAATTATTCAAAAATGGTTTATTATGTAAGGATTTAGTACTTATTTTTACCTCAAAAGGATAACAAGGTAACAAAGATAACCAATAGGAGCAAACAGGGGCTAATCAGCCAGTGTAAATACTATTGCTTACTCTGTATAATGCAACCATGTTTAATTGCCAAAAAGTAGATAAGTAAATAGTTACTATAAGGCGCAAACACATAAACACATACATGTTAGAAAAAGGACAGATCTTATCTCATATACACTCTTCAGATTCCCATTCATACCCTCTTTTTCAGGATGTTCCGTCTCCTCCTTCTCCACGGCCGGCTCCTCCTCTACTGTCTCTGGGGCAGGGCTTTCGGGAGTCTCCAAAACATCCAGAGAGGGGCTAATATCAGTGTAAACATCCGAGGGGGGACCACTTTCACTCAGGCTCTCCAAGGAGGTGTTGGGTTCAGCACTTAGCACAGGGTCATCCAGAACAAGGGTTTCTGCTGGGAGCAATGTATCGATGGAGATGTCAGGGGTGAGCACAGCGGGGATGGGACTCTCTGAATCCGTAACGTTGTATTCTGACTCGTTTTCGGCTGATGGTGGCTTGACAAATGGCGAAACTAGCAGAGTAGCTGAGGTGTGGCTCTCTGAAACCGGGAAGTTTAATCCTGTCTCAAATTCGGCTGAAGGTGGCTCGGCGAATGGCGAATCTAGCGGAGTGACCAAGTCAACAGGGATGGCAGCGAGCTGGTGGTCGTCGCTAGGGGAGCTGGTTACCATGTCGTGGATGATGGGAGGCTGACTCTCTGGGTCGTAAAGCACATGACTGGAAGTGGAAGGGCTTAAATGGGCAGGGCTGGAGGGCACAGGGCTTACAGGGGCAGGGCTGGAGGGCACAGGGCCCTCACTGGCCTCATCTGGAGCAGTCTCCTGGCAAACCTGGGAAAAGTAATTACTTCCCTTAGTGAACCCAATCATGGGAATATTAAGGCATTACTATCACTGAGTTGTATCATCAAGTAGACTGTAATTTAAATGTGTATTTTGAAGTGTAAGGGTACTGATGTAAAAGCTGACCTGTAGGCCTTCCTCTGTCAGCACAGTTTCTACTGCTGCCTCTGCCTCACAGGGTTTAACCTCTAAAATAGCTCCTGGAAAAAACACAGAACTGTCCATATACACTTTTATTTCAACAATACCTGTTCTTAGATATCACTATGCTAATAGTGAAATCATCAGTACCTGCCAGTTCCTCAGACAGACTAGGAACATCACCAAGACTCTCAGTCCCATCATCGACTGGACCCAGACTCTCAACAGCAGCTTCCTAATATGTGTGGGTTCACAAAGGATTAGGATACTCGCATACTAAGAAATTAAAAGTTAATTAAATTCAGTCACACTGTTTTTACAGATTTTCTTCACCTAACAATTCAGTGCTTTGGGGTGCTCATTACAAATTAGTTAATGCAATGTTGATATAATAACTTCTTTCACATATGTGTATTAGATGTTGGGGCTACCTATTTAGCACTTATTTCACAGAGTGCTTTGAAGGGTCAATCTCAAAGTTGTGGTACCGATAGCACATTTCATGGTATATATTATGCATGCTTTTAATGTCAGGCCCATAGTTGCAACAGCATACCTCTGGGGAGAGAATGGTCCAGCTATTAGTGGAAGAGGCACTGCTTCCTGTGCTGTTGCTGTTGTCAGACATCGCCCCCTTGAGGCTCAGCTCAGCGCTGCGCCCGTCAGATTCAACCTTTATTCTGCAGACACGACAGAAACATTATGGATAGGGTTAGTTATTCTTTTGCGTGGCTTGCAAACATCCACCGCTTCTGTATTACACTTTAAAAAAACGCAACGGGAAACACAATTTAGCGGGTGCGGGATAACTGCTACAATGTACACAGCAAAGCCAACATTAAGGGCAGTGGCTTGGGAACAGATTAGTTTAATCGGCGTTCTCGTTAGTTAACTAATTTCCCATGCAGGCCGTTCTTTCCAATATAATCCAATTGAATTTGTCGCTGCAGAATCTTGTTACTAAAATGGACTGCTAAAATACACAGCCTAACAATAGCCAAAGAACAAAACGCAATTTACCCAGCAGAACTATGTTGAATCTTTGATTTCTATCTGCAGCTAAGAATAGGGCATAAATATCTTTATGTTGATGCAGCCAAAGTATATATAATCACTGGCCCCTCACATGGTAAACAAAGGATGGCAGAAAATTCCCACACTCTCTTCCGCGTTCTCATAGCATATACACTGCTAGTGTTTGAAGAATCGGTTAGAATTTTGAGAAATGTACTCAGGAGAGTTTTAACCTTGTTTACTTACCGTTTAAATCCCCTAGTATATTTTTCTTCTATATGTTATTCTTACACATACAGTGTTCTTGCTGTGAATTTGCAACTTTGGGAATTCCAAGCTGCGTCACACTAAACATGCTCCGTCTTTTCCAATTGGATTTCAAAACCGTTGTTTTGCAACCGCCCTATACCTTTGCTAACCCAATCAGAGTGTTTGGGAAACGACACATGTGTTAGACTGATTGATTGACGATCGCAGGTGAAAGTGACAGTTGAAGAATATATCTCTTTTCATAACACTTGAGGAACCTAACACTGGCAAATGCATATGTGTGCAGTGACATATATACTGAGGAGAGGGGTATCTGCAACCAGCCGTATATTGACACGTCCGCAGAACTATATTTATCAGCTCGAAACCAGGGACTTACCAGAGGACTAAACTCCACCCTTGCTGTTGCACGAGTCTGTCTCTCTATTTCATCATGAATAAAGCTGTACACGCCTCATTGTACAAAAGTATCGTATTTAATCTGTATTGGCTCCCAGGTTATTAATACATTCACTGTTTTAGTCATATTTATATTAATCAAATAGACGATATTTGCTAACACGATATATGGCTTGTATTTAATAATTTGATACTAATACTAATAGTGGAGGGCGGCACGGTGGCGCAGGGGTTAGTGCTGTTGCCTCACAGTAAGAAGGTCCTGAGTTCTAATCCCGCCTGAGGACCTTTCTGTGTGGAGTTTGCATGTTCTCCCCGTGTTTGCGT
>JAVQJS010013388.1:0-24003 GCA_036024795.1 Galaxias rostratus | reverse complement strand
CTAGGCCTATTTAAAAAAAAAAACATTTTTTAACATTTACAAAAAAAGATCTACTTAAAAATAAATAAAAACATACACATTTATTACATGTTGAAGTGAGATCCCAAGGAATGTCAAATGTTCCCGTGTTACATTGGGATATAAACTGTTAAAGTTAAGTTACTTCAAGAGAAAGCAAACCTTTCTTGTTTGTTTTTGTTTCCTTTTCACTTTTTTGAGACTGTGATAGTAACTATATTGTTAATCTCTGATTTATTTTACAGCAGAAGAGCTAATAACAGTACAGATTGAGTCAAACACTGTAAGGATCAAGACAAAAACATGAATGGTGTTTCTTTTAGCCTTGTAGAATTTAGCTGAAAGAATTGTAGCATAGTGCTCCGTGAATGATCAACCTAAGCTTTTTTCTGCTGTTTGATCACTTCCAAAGTATCGGTTCTTGTGACATCATTAACCCTTACCCGAACGGGTTGAAGGTAATTTACAAATAAAACTCATATCGGTCAAAGGATATCCCTATTTGTACCCTAACCCAGAAGTGTCTAATAAAATTGTTATATGTAGCACAACCCTATAGGGCTCTTTCATACATGTAGTTTTCATCAAAGTGAAAAGAAAAATATTCTGACATTGGAGGCCACCGGCCCAGTGTGAATTTCTAAGTAGCCCCTTGAATGTCAAATGTCATGCTTTTTCTGCCAGGCCTTCCTGGAGCTGGGAACAGAGGAAGCTGCTGTTACCATGGTGAACTACTATGCAGCCGTGACGCCTCAAGTTCGCAACACACCTGTCTTCATCCAGTTCTCCACCCACCAGGAGCTTAAGACCGACTCTGCTCTTAACCAGGTATATTTTAATATACAGGGATTAAATGGAACCTTTAATGCACATGGGGGATTTTCCCCTTCCTTTAGAGTGTGATATAGCTTTCATTTTTTTTCTTTATAATTTTATTCTAGCGGATTCTATTTTTTTCTAGATACTCAAAGCGCTTTACACAAATTGGTTGCCAATTAATAAGAGAACAATCTGCAAATGGACTGATGGCTACCCTGGGGAAACCCACACAAACATGGGGAGAACATTCAAACTCCACACAGAAAGGGCCTTGGCTGAGGTGGGGTTTGAACGGGTCTTAAAGGGACATATGCTAAAATGGAGCGTTCTGGGCAGGGTGAATAGAGGTGCTGCAGATCCTCACAGTTTGGAAAAAATGTATTGTTTATTGAACATTAAAACACGCAAACCTGTTCTAGTAGAACTCCTAAATGAAGGTATTAACCTGATCATTTCATATTAGGGCCCCTTTAAAGTTCTCCAGCACTGAACTTGGATGTTTGAGATGTGAAAATAAACTACTAACCGGCGAAATCTTGCAGTTGCATAGCAAGAATGTGGCGGTTCGTGTTAAAAGCTAACCCCTACATATTTTTTTATAAATGAAGTCGACTAATATTAAAATGGAATAATCATCTTAATTTGTTGGATTACAGCCTAAAAAAGCATAGCAACAAATGGCCTTGTCTTGATAATTTCATTTTATATCATGCTAATTATTTCTCAACAGTATTTTGCCGCATATGCTTTGTAGAGACCATTCCAGAATGGAACAAGCACTGAAGAGTCTGAAAAATATTCTTTATCATTTTAAAAGTTGTGCTTGGCCTTGATTACAATTACCAGACTACGATTTCAGACTGAAGGAATGGTGAGTAAACAGTTTTCCGCCTTTTGGACCTTTACATTTAGAGTGTCAACAGTGTCTTCCCAAACTTAGGGTCACGGACTAGTTTTTATTTCATTATTTTACTTCTTTTATTTTCAATTTTGCACAATAACAACATGTGTAATAATTTTCTTAGTGAAAATAATTTTTTATAGTTTTTCTTTGCTGTGCTGGGCGGCTCAGTTCAGATGTTATGTGAGGGATTGCTTATCCCCTCATTATTCATCCATCACCAATGAAAACACACACTCCCACACCTCTCTATTTTAGCGCGAGCCCAGACCTAAAAACATGTTCGTTCTCTCTCGCTAACGTCTAGTGTGACTTCCGTGATTCCCTCACTCTTGATGGAGCACAGTCATGTTGAAACGAAAATATCAGGAAGGCTTTATAAATGTTGGCTTTACCAAAGCAATTAGAAATGCAGAGGAGATGCCTCAATGTGTTTTATTTAGGGAGGTGCTCAGTAAGGAGAGCTTAAACTAAATTTTGTTGGTAAAACATCTCCAAACCAAGTCTTCTCAGTGTGGGGGCCAGTCAAAGAAGAAACTTTCATGAAAATGTACTTTGACAGTGGAAAAGTAAGTCAGTCGTGTTTTTGTAGCTAGTTTGTTCTTTGTGTCTGACTATTTAATCAAGCCTTAATAGTGGCAGTGTCAGAAATTGCAGATAACACTGACAAGAAAATGTTCTTCCCCGACTAGCAGACATATAACGTTAATGTTGAATAATCAAAAAAAAATTAAGTGTTTAATGTTTTCCCTCATGGGTATCAGTCTGAGCAATCTAAGTGGTCACATAACTTGCATCTCTGCCGTAATTGCGCTACTTCTCAAAGTTGATGGTGATATTACACCCCGCACAAGATTGGTGACAAAGATGATTCTCTGGCGATCTAAGCGATCCGTTTGATTAACTGTGCATCATCAAACATTTGTAAAACATTCTTCCTGTCTCGGAAGGTGCGTGCGCGTCTCTGTCCTTGCAGCTCAGCCATCTTGCCTACTCCTAGCCAAATTAAGAGAGCCCCAGAGGTCTCCTAAATACCTGACAGGTTAAGAGTGTAGGTGAAAAAGTCACCCATTCTTAGATTTAAGACTTACTTTTTTTACCTTGAGCGGCTTGATTCATACGGCCCCTGGTTTTGTGGCTTATGTTTGTGAGTGGTCATTGTATCATACACATGGAAGATATTGCCATCAAAGTATAAGTGTGACCTCAGAGAGGTTATTGATGTAGTTGCGAGAGCAGTAAATCTAATCAAAAAGCAAAAAGGGTTGACTTGAAGTTGTCCAGAAAAGGAGCGTTGCAGATATCAGCTGGTCGGGAGTTCCAGAGGCTGGGGCTAGCGACATTGAAGGCACGGTCCCGGAAGGTGCGGCGGCGGGAATGGGGCATAGCGAACAGGTTGGAGTCTGTGGATTGGAGATTACGGGATGTGATGTAAGGGTGGAGGAGATCTTTTGAGGTACTGTGGGGACAGTGCATAGAGGGATTTGTAGGTGATGAGGAGGAGTTTATAGGTAATGCGTGACTTGACCAGAAGCCAGTGGAGTTTGTAGAGATATTTCTAAGATGAAAGAAGGCTCATTTTGTGACGAATTCTGGTGGTTCTGGAATGAAAGGGTGGAGTCCAAGATGATGCCATGGTTGCGGACTTGACAGGGTGGTGTGATGGAGGAGTTGTCGATGGTGAGGAGTAGATCTCCAACCTTTCTAAGCAGTGCTTTTGGGGCCACAACCATAAGCTCAGTTTTGTTGCTATTGAGTTTTAGTTGGTAGTACGAGTAGAAACAGAGACCATGGTGGTGGATAATTTAACTGATTTGAAGTATATATATTGTGAAAAGGAGAGCACCGAGCCTTGGGGGACACCATGTTTGACAGAGTGGAGCTACAGCCAGCGTGGGTCACAAATTGTGTCCGGTCAGAGAGGTATGAGTGAAAGAAGGATAGGGCAAAGTCAATGAGGCCAAGGCGTGCAGACTGAAGAGCCAGGAGAATTTTATGGGAAATGGTGTTGAATGCTTCAGAGAGGTCCGGGAGGATTAGGGTGCTGATATAATCTGAGTCGGCTGAGATGAGGTCGTTTAATTTTTACGGGGGTGGTCTTTAGTAGTAGTTGTAGAGTTTTGGTAGGCTGATTTAAAAGGTTAGCAGAGCTCATAGTTGGTCAGGTGTCGGTGAAGTTGGTCAGCGACTGCTGCTTCCAGGATTTTACTAAGGAAGGCTTGCCCTATAACATATGTGTTTAACGTTCTATTTAACATTAATTTGATTATTATCCATGAGTCAAATTACTTGGGTAATTTCCATTAAATCAAGGTATTTTTTAAGTTATTTATTTAAACTGTTTCTATTCATGTGCACATTTATGTAAATAATTGCAAATGAATTATTACTACATTTTGTTGGAAATGCATCACTGTAAACCCTGATTAGTGTAGGCCTTCCCAATTTATATAATCTTGTTGCCTCAAATTAGTTAATTTATGACTATCTATATCTAATTATATCTATATTTAGTTTTTCATCATAGCCAAGGCAACATTCTTAGGGGTTTCCGTGGTTTTGTGGCCTCATTTGTTTATTGCCAAACGTTTAACAATATCTAAAAGACAACTGGTTAAGTTTAATGTAGTAACAAAGTTTAATAAGTCCTTGGACAAGAGGGTATGTTAAGTGTACGTAACCATTTAATTTCAATGAAGTTGGCAGTAGTATTTATGACACATTAGGTTGTGAATAATTTATTTTTGATTGCTTGGTATATGTTTGCTGTAGGTTCTTGTCAATTTGATATAGGCCTATAGCAAACTCTGTTCACGGTGTATAATCAACTTCAAATAAAATCACTAATTAGGAACCAAGTATCACTGATTTCAACATTAAACACTATACAGTCATCTTGGGAGTCTCCTACATACAATGTTTTACGTCAAAATTACAATGCACTACATTAGCACCACAATGTAGCAAGCCTGTTTAAAGAAAATAATTGCTAGCCTGTTCCGTGTTGCCGTCTCAGTAAAATATGTGTCATAATATGTTTTTGGATCAGACCAATTTAATTTCAACATAACAGGTTTAGGCCTTATTTAGTTTTAATAGGAACATTATTATAGCAAGTACTTTTTTTGGTCAGCTGGATCATTTGGCACACATTTCCCGAAGTTACGTTAGCTTTTCAAGTTACTTAAATCCACATAAGTATTCCACATAAGTAAGAAATTAAGCTTTTTTTGGACTTTAGCAGTCCAAAAAGCATGCCTCATCCTCCTGCCAGTGCCCTGACCATTCGTTCTATGTATGTAAGAAAGATGTCATTTATGTTGGCTAAGCAAGTCGTGTGCAAATTGTCTGCCGTGGTATCACTCAGACTAGGTGCAGTGTTTGATAGCTGTCAGTCCATTGTTCAGTGTATGATATTAATTGGTGATCTAATTGTGTAAAAGCGCTTTGAGTTTCTTGATAAAGTGCTTGAAACTAAATCAAATGCATTATTATTATTATTATATATTTTAAGTTGTTGGGTCACTCTCTTTAATCAAGGTTTAGTCTTTTATAATTCCAGGTATTTCAGTACACACCTTTAATTGTTTCTCCACTACAGGCATCAAGTATAAGAAAGGCTGCATAAATGTGTGGAAAGTAAAAAGATTATGCAACTGCAGAAATGTTTGATTGACTAATGTTATATCAATGTTGGGGGTACATTCACTAGCCCATTAACAATGTGTGTTAAACTGTTTATTTGTGCTAGAAATCAAATCAGCTAAACGAGGCTCGCTGCTGTAAACTGGACTATACTTTAGTATAGTGTAGCCGGCCTGGCCAACCCGCGGGTCTCCAGCTGCATGTGGCTCTTTGCCTGGTTTCATGCGGGTCTTACGTTCATATCAAAGTTTGTGTTGGTGTTTTTTTTTCATGTACATGTTCGCTTTGCATGAGTTCAATACAGTATTTTTGTCAAACCCACATGTGCATGGTCAAGATAATTTGAGTAAACAATTTGTGTCAATTTTGCTGTCAAAATGGCAGGGAAAAAATGCAGAGCAAAACTAAAATATGAAGATAAACACAGGACGTTTTTTAACAGAGTTGGAGAGATTACATTTTTTTGTTGAAAGTAATGGCAAGCCATGCTGCCTTAAGTCAGGCGTCATTAGTGCATTTCAAAGCTTCAAATCTTCAGCACCACTCCATGCTAACATCGACCAGGAATTTCCAAAAGGGACTGATATTCGCAAGCACAAATTTGTCACTTTGAAAAGTCAGGCAGAAAAGCAGATACAGTTTTTGTATCAACTTGTTTGGAACATTACATGGGCTGAAAAGCCATTTGTTAAAAATTCCTCGAATACGTTGTTGAAATATTGTCCCCTGGAAACGACAAACTTAAGCAAATGGTATCAGACGTCCAACTGTCCCGCCACACTGTTGAACACAGAATATCGGACATCAATACGGCTATTTAATCACGTTTGCATTCTGACCTTCAAGCATGTGAGTATTTTAGTGTCACGTTGGATGAGAGTTGTGACCTAAAAGACAAGCCTCCGTTGGCAATATAAACAATTTTGTGATCAAAGAAGAACTCCTTGAAATTGTGACATTAAAAGACAAACTGTGGCATAGATGTGAAAGAAACAATGATGGCTGCATTTGCGAAAGCTATCTGCCCATACCAAAATTAACTGCAATAGCCACGGATGGAGTGCCAGCCATGATCGGATCTGTGAACGGGCTTGTGGGGCTGTGCAAATCTGACTGAACATGACATGAAGCTTGTGACGGAAATTGTCAACTACATCCGCACACGTGCTTAACCACAAGCAATTCAAAAATCTCATCATTGAGCTAAACCAATGGCTTCCAGATGACATGCCGCTGCACTGTGAGGTTGCTGTCATAAGGCCAGATACTCGCGCTTTTTTGAGCTTTTAAATGCTGTGAAACTGTTTAGGGGAGAGAAAGACAGACTATCCCGAGCTCTCGGACCTCGAGTGGATCACAGATCTGGCCTTTTTGGTCGACATGCTGTGTCACTTGGACAGACTGGACCTGACCCTGCAGGGGAATTTTAAGAATGCTGCCTGACTTGGTGCAAAGTGTGTTTGCGTTTGTCAACAAACTGAAGCTATTCAAGGTGAATATTCAAACGGGAGATTTAACACATTTCCCCACTCTGCTAAAAGCCAGCCGGCAAGTCACCAGTGCAACCCTTAATCAACAAAGAGCCAGATATGCAACACTGGTTGAAAAACCTGCATGAAATCTTTGTGACCCAATTCCGTAATTTACCACTGGAAAGGCCACAGATTAAGTTCCATGTCAACCTATTTAATGCGCAGACGGACTGTTTGAAAGCCCCTCTAGTCACAGATGAGGCTGTGGCTGAGTTGGAGATGATTGATGTTTGTGAGCACGACCAACTGAAACCTGTTTTAAGGGAAGGAATCATTGAGTTTTGGAAAAGTTTGCCAATGGGAAAATACCCCAATGTCAAACAGGCTGTGCTTAAGATACTGTCAATGTTTGGGTGAACATGCGTCTGCAAGTCTGTTTTCCACACTGAAACGTGTTATATCAAAGCATTGATCTGTTCTGACTGATCAACTCGTGTGCCCATATGTGTGATGTGGCTCTTTGTGATAACAGTAAATCATTTAGCTCTTAGTCGCTGACTGGTTGGCCACCCTGGTATATAGGAAAGACCACACCATCTGAAGAATCCCCAAAAAATTCCAACAGTATTTTAGAAAATGCTTTAGTAATTTTTTACCTAAAATATTACCAAAAATAGCTTATGTTAACAAAACCTTTATGTGTACAGCAGAGACTTTGATTTGGATTTTAAAATGACCGAATGGGGTTCAGTCGATTGTGTGATTTAGAACACACCCTTTACTGAACTGCAGCCCTCAAAACACTGAACAAACATTATTTTCAATTCATTTCCTATCGGTTTGCGCTTGGCGCAAGTGAAAAAGTTCACTATCTATCTAAAACAGGGGTCTCCAACAGGTAGCTCGCAAGCCCTCAATAAGTAGCCCGCCAAGCAACTCCACAATGAGAAAAGAAAAGAAATAGAGAAAATTCAAAGAATCAATGCGAACTCAATCGACTTACTACAGCTCTACATCTATCCAACCTCCCCTGCTCCACCCCACAAAGAATATCAACCAATGTAATTGAACCGAATGTAAATTGAACTTTCATTGCAAATTTGAAACTATTTTACTGCTAAAAGATGAATGTAGCTCGCAACTTGTTTTATTGTTTGAAAGTAGCTCTCATCCTCAAAAAGGTTGGAGACCCCTGATCTAAAATGTATATTTTTCTTACAACTTGTCTGACTGAACTTTTTGCATGGATATGCACACCTTCACATTATGCACATTTTCAACAACACTGGTAGGAAAAAAAAAATTCTCTTCAATGTTGAAGTGGCAGTATGGGCATACTATTACGTTTACTTATAACTATCGTTTTCAGTTTAAATGAATGAATACTAGCACAACCTAATGCACTCCATATCTAGCTAACCTGCTATGTAAAAATTGTCCACTCAGATACGCATTCATTTGTGCTGGTGAAACACACAATGCAACTCCCAGTCAATACAGCAGGAAGGGGGAGGGTCTGTCCATCGCTCATGCTGATTAGAAACTAGCAAACCAACTATGGAATAATTTGCAATATGGTGACACCGCTATTAAATACTCACAGGGGGAGTGGTGTGGATGTCCTCAACGTTTTGTTATTTACAATTTGGCTTTCACACTTCTGACACGTTTTGATGTCAGATAACTAGACACTAGAGTCACTGATGCCGTTTTTAACAGGTGCTTGATTTATTAGCCTAACCAAGACAGAAGGTACAAATGTAACCAAACACAAATACATAACATCAACACTAGATAGCGGTATATGACCGTGAAATAATTCTGCCCAGTCATTTCAATGAGGCCAAAAAATTATAACACGTGACCTGATCACTTAGCTGAATGCAAGCAGACAATGCGCTACAATACACAAAACATGTGGTCACTGGAAATTAATCTATTGGGTCAAAAGTGAGGGCATTATCCTATGCAGGGTTTTCAGGGGGGCTGGAACCTATCCCTGCCAACATTAGGCAAAAGGCGGGGTAAACACTGGACAGGCTTTTGGTCCATCGCAGGGCTATCACATATGGACATACAACAACTCACACGCATTTACACCTACGGACAATTTAGAGTCACCAATTCACCTGCATGTTTTTGGACTGTGGGAGGAACTGGAGTACCTGGAGGAAGCCCACGCTAACACAACGAGAACTTGCAAACTCCACACAGAGAGGTGGGAATCGAACCCAGGACCATCTCGCTGTGAGGCAACAGTGCTAACCAATGAGGCACTGTTGTGCCCGACTACATACATCTGCCCTTCATTTAAACATCAGGCTGACCAAGTGTGCAGAGCATTGTATCACATGAATGTTTAACTGGTTTCCCCCATTAAATTTGAAGAAAAACAAAAAAAGGCATCAATTTCTTTAAGGACATTTCACATAGAAAGGGCCCAAATTGATACCATATATAATGTGAGGGTTAAACCCCAATTTAGATAAATGGTTGTAATTTTCCTTGCTGGGTTTGAATGGGAGCGGGTCCAGGCAGATATGATTAAATTTGTTTATCATCTATCCCTAGAGAGCCCAGGCAGTGCTGCAGGCAGTGTGTGCCGTGCAGGAGGGCGGGTCTCCTTCCTCCGACCATGGACTGATTGACTGCTTAGCTCCGCCCCCGAGCCCGGTCCTGCGCATTATAATCGACAATATGTTCTACCCCGTCACACTGGATGTCTTACAGCAGGTACTGCAACCATAGTAACCCCAACCTATTTACACTGAGTGTACTATATTAGGTGCCGCTACCACAGTAACCCCAACCCATTTAAACTGGATTAACTGCAAAAGTTCAGTGGATGCTCTCTTGTTACCACAGATTTATGTTGATTCGGTATTGAAGATATGAAGATCATGACGTTCTCTCCTAGTTACTGTAAATATTTTTTTCCAGATTTTCTCCAAGTTTGGAACGGTTATGAAGATCATCACATTCACCAAGAACAACCAGTTCCAGGCTCTGCTGCAGTTCAGTGAGCCTGTCAATGCTCAGCAGGCCAAACTGGTCAGTGCGCACACACACACACACACACATGCGCACACACACACACACAGTGTTTACGTTTCCTTCAAACCGCTTACCTTCAAATTTACAACACTATAAATGAATGTGTCTAGCCGCAAATGTGTTTTAATAGAAGTATGTGAAGTGAAGGAGAGATATAAGATAGACAAGACAAGAGGCGGTGGTTGAATAGAGGTACTGCAGAAACAGATTGTTTGGATAAGAAAACATTTATTGTTTTTGAAAATTAAAACACGTAAACCTATTCTAAGAAAATTTGCTTAATATGCTTTTTTGTAAGAAAAAAAGGGGAAAGAACGGAAATTAGACAACACCTAGCCCTACTTCTATTTAGCCAACGCCTAGCCCTATGTTTTGCCAACGCCTAACCCTATCTCTATTTAGCCAATGCCACCAATTACATCTGAGTCCTCTCTTGCTCTTTATTCCTTCTTTCTTGTTTCTCTCCCTCTCTCTTCTGCAGTCTCTGGATGGACAGAATATTTATAACCAGTGTTGTACGCTGCGTATTGACTTCTCTAAGCTGGTGAGCCTGAATGTCAAGTACAACAATGACAAGAGTCGAGACTACACCCGTCCTGAGCTCCCTGCTGGAGATGGTCAGCCCCCTGGAGACTCAGGGCACACCAAGGACTCGTCTTCCTTACTGGGTAACCCTTAAACTTGGCCACAGACTTCTCCTTTTTACTGTGTTACCCCTAACTCTTAATCCTGGCTAAGGACGACTCCTCCTTACTTACTGCTACCGCATACTTACCGGGTAACCCCTAACTTTGGCCAACAACTACTATATAAGAAGAGAAAGCAATTAATGTCAATGTTCAGAACAACGATTATGAGATTCACCTGTTAAATAACCCAACTGCCCAAGCAATTAATGTCAGATTCACCATCCAAAGCTCAATAGCAAATTTACTGTAAAACAGCAGCAACAGATCTATTGTGTGTGTTAAAAAACTACTATGTGTTTGTAGGTACACCATCTGGAATGACTTACCCGTCGTCCATGTCTGCAGGTAATTTTGTTAGTGAACCACGCTTAAGTTCCCCAAAACTGTCTAATGAGTTGATGCTTTGGTAGAGCTAGTACAGGCAAGCAACTCAGATACAGCATGTTTGCAGGTCATGTCAATCAACAAGTCTCATATGCTCAATAGTTAAAGTGGCCATCTAAACTAGTCACTCACCGCACTTGCTCCTACAACTGCTCTCTCACTGCTGCCCCACACTATGCTCCTGCTCTTGTTGCTTCCCACCTCCACTCCAGCTTCCACCTATTGTCTGCTGCCCATCATCTGATGGGGATTTCTGCAGATATCTGCTCCGTACAAATGGTTGTTCTTATCAAATGTTGAACTTACCATTTGTAAAAGACCCCGTCCCGAGAAGCAATCAGAGAAGCAGATCCATGACACCATACTTCAATGTATTACTATGTATTGCAATACAATTTTAAACCCATTGTAAGTTGTTCTGACTGAACTGAGATTTACTTCATTAGTTACTCATCGGAACGGTACATTGCCCATCTTTGGCAGAAGTTGTGGATGATACAGAAAATAGTTAAAGCTCTGCTATGCCGATTAACCTAAAAACAAACCACCAATCTATATTTCTAATGGAAGTATCGACAAAAACTCCAAATGACATTTGGGACATTTGAAAATATCTTGGATATAATGGCCTCCATTATACCCACAAGGGATGTGGGGATATTTGATATTAACTTGACTTTGAACAATGCCTACGTTTTATGGTTGCGGTCTTCAGTGGAAATGCCCCTAGGAATGTCCACCCCCTCATTGTGGTTTGTTTCATGCCTCCTTAGTGTGTCTGTGTTTTATTTAATGCCACCTCAGTGTGTTTTGTTTATTTCCCCCTCAGTGTGTCATTGTGTTTTGTTTAATACCCCCTTAGTGTGTTTTGTTTAATGCCCATCAGGAGCCATCAGCCCCCTCAGTGCAGCTGCAGCGGCGGCCGCAGCAGCAGGAAGAGTGGCGCTGTCGGGTCACTCAGGGGTCAGTGGAGTTCTGCTGGCCAGCAACCTCAATGAGGAGGTGAGCTGAGATACTTCCCTCCCCCTTCCGTCTGTGGTTTGCTCCACCTGCCATCCTTTCAGGGTGGGGCCTCTCCCTCACTACCTGTTGTCCTGTCAGAGGAGGCCTTCCAGCTGTCAATCCTGTCAGGGCAGGGGCTCTTTCTCTCCACCTGTCATCCTTTCAGGGTGGGGCCTCTCTTCCTACCTGTCATCCTGCCACGGCAGGGCCTCTCTTTACCTGTCATCCTCCCAGGGCCTCGCTTTGTGTCATACTTTTTCCAACCAGCTCTACTTGCTCTGGCCAATGATCTGTCCTTATGTCTTCAGCTATAATGCACAATCGTGTCCGATTGATTTTTTACTAGGATACCCGAAGTGAAGTTATTCCGAATAGGTCATGGTTAAATTGATTAATTTTGTTTCCTTGTTATGTCATGCCAAAATCAATTAAAAATTATCTCAGAAAAAGCAAATAAAGTGGACAGAGCACTGTCACAACAAACTTACTTCCCACCCCTCCATCACTCCCTTCTCCCTCCTTCCCGTTCTTCACTTTTTCCCACCTTTACTGTGCTTGACATGTGCTCGTTATGCTGCCTTGACCCCTGACCTAATGGCTTGACCTTTTAACCCCCTGCCTCCTCCATGCTCTGCCCCTTCATCGGGGAAACTTCTGGATGATCTGATCTGTCCATCGCTCTCTACCTCCGACTCTTCTACCTCTCTTCTGTCTCTCCTCCTGTAAAGATGGTCACGCCTCAGAGTCTTTTTACCCTCTTTGGTACGTTGGTCTCTCTCTCTCTCTTTCTCTCTCTCTCTCTCTCTCTCTCTCTCTCTCTCTCCTTTTTGGAAATGCTAACCCCTCTACCTGAAAAACACTTTCTCTGTCTTTTGTTTTATTTTGGGTAACTGTGGTCAGTCCATTAGTCAGGCACTAACTGTTTTCCTCATTGTTCTCTTCCTTTGTCAATCTTTCCCCATCTCTTCTTGTCTTCAACCCTTCCCTCCTCTGCTTCCCCATCTCTTCTTCTCTCCACCCCTTCCTCCCTGTCTCCATTTTGCTTTGTTGTTCTCTCCAGGAGTGTATGGTGATGTGCAGCGTGTAAAGATCCTCTACAACAAAAAGGACAGCGCTCTCATCCAATTATCTGACTCTAACCAGGCTCAGCTTGGTGAGTGGTGGGGCTCTGCTCCAACCATATTATTTCAAACAATAGTTTAATATTTTGGATGTTTAACCTTGTCATATCTCTCAAAGTAGTAGTTTTTACGTACATTTGCGCTGTTGTTGAGTAGGGACGTAGAAGTAAAAACTATCTGTACCAGAAGGGGACAACTCTGGAAAAACAAGGAAATAAAGCAAAACATCTACAATAGCGAACTATTCCTTTAAAGCCGAGAATCTTAACACTGGCCCCTGACCCTGTCCTCAGCCATGAGTCACCTAAATGGACAGAAGATGTATGGCAAAGTCATCCGAGTCACGCTGTCTAAGCACCAGACGGTGGCATTGCCTAGAGATGGCCTTGATGACCAAGGCCTGACGAAGGACTTCAACAACTCTCCTCTGCATCGCTTCAAGAAGCCTGGATCCAAAAACTTCCAGAATATCTTCCCTCCCTCTCCCACTCTGCATCTATCCAACATTCCGTAAGTCAGTCTCACACACAAAGTTGTACATGGCAGTCTTCTAGTTTTGCAAAAGACCGTATCAATGGTGTGTGTGTGTGTGTGTTTCAGGGAGGACGTGGCGGAGGAGGATCTCCGCTTGTTGTTCTCCAATGCTGGAGGATCTGTCAAGGCCTTCAAGTTCTTCCAGTAAGACCATTCAGCCCTACCCTTCAAAGTACTTCTATCTAGTTACGTTTAGGAGTGGATATTTAACTTTAAGTTTAGTAAGACGTTTTTCTATTTTCCCTTTTAATTGGCAGTAATATTTTTTTCCTTTGCAAACCAACCCATCTTCTTGTTTAGAACACAATTACAATCACACAATAACATCTTATGAATCATAGGGCAGTATGGTAAACTGCTTCAGCTGGTTCATAGCAACCATGGGAAACTGCTTCACCTGGTTCATGGTAATCGTGGTAAAAAGCCTCTGCTGTATTAGTGGCAGGTGGCATTAATTAGCTTTTGGTGTACTTCAATCGATCAAAAATATATGTATGCAAGAAGGATAGAACTTTGAATGGGTACAGTCTTCCATTTGGTAGAAGAACTCATTTCATCTTCAGATTTTTGTAGTGGTTGTAGATTTAAAGCCTCAATATTTTTTACATTGTCTCTCATTTCCAAGTGAAATCTACAAAAATGAATGACACAAAAAAGATCTGTAAGAAGAAAATAAATAAATGCAAATTTAAAAAAAGACAAATTTAGTCTCTCCAAATTGAGACGGTTTCACACCCACCCACCAACCTGCATGGCATTCAGTACCTTTAGAAGATAAGGTGCTAAATTTAAAACATGATCTGTAACCCAATAACATACACTACCAGCAATACTGGACAGTGCTCTTTTTTCACTCCTATAAGAACATTTTTGAAAGTTGTATTTGTAAATTAACGACTTTGGGGAGATCAACAGACTTGGACATATTTGGCCATTAACTTGTTGACATTGAAGCAGAAAGATAACACCAACATAACGCCACACGCTCTGATCTTACTCACAGACACATCACACAGTTAAAGTGTCACATCGAACAAAAGTCCAAACAAATATCGGCGTTTACAACACTACATAGCTCTTTGCATGAACTTGATAAAAAATGACAGTAAGGAAACAAACCTGATAACAAAGAAACATTAAGAACCTACTGTACATAGCAATACACAGTTACTTGGCTTATAACTTAATTTATAAAATGTATGTTTACAAAAAGTTCTTCACACAATGCACCATAATGACAACATGAAAAAAAATTGATTTGGGGGGGATCTTTGCAAATAACATTAAGTATAAATATTGTCTGATTGGTGCAATAGCATTGGGAACGGAACATTGTTTGTCATAGTGTAACCTCTCTGATGGGAAAAGAACCGGAGCTAGTGCGGGAGGTGCAGAAGTTGGCATAGTTGGGCTCGCCTCAACGCATTCCTCTGGTTCTGGAACCCAAGTCCTGGAAAGGGGCTGGACCTTTTGTCAAGTCGCCCAGGGTGAGAGGCGCCGGGCAGGTGTGGGGATACTCACGAGTTCCGGGCTGGGCCCTGCTGTATTGGAGTTTCCCCGGTGAATGAGAGGGTTGCCTCTTTGTGACTGCGAGTCGCTGGGGGGAAGGTTCTGGTCGTTGTTTGTGCTTATGCACCAAATGGCAGGTCGGAGTATCCGACCTTCTTGGAGTCGCTGGATGGGGTCTTGGAAAGGGTTCCATCGAGTGATTCTATAGTTCTGCTGGGGGACTTTAACGCCCATGTGGATGACAATGGAGAAATCTGGAGAGGGGTGATTGGAAGAGATGGCCCGCGTGATTTGAACTAGAGTGATGTGTTGTTGTTGGACTTGTGTACTAGACATGGATTGTCCAAAACTAATACCATGTTCGAGACATATTGCAAGTGATAGTACAATCATCCCATTTGTATTTGCATTTTCAAAGGCTCCAATGGGCATTTTGTCATTATCAAAATTCAAATGCAAAAGCTGTTTGACATTACATTTTCAAAGTACAACGCTGTGTAGGGGACAATATTCAAATGCAATATTCAATTCAGTGCTTGCAGTCTAATGTTTTTGCATTATCAGGTCCCCACTCACTCTTTGGGACAGAACATGAACATTCAAATGCAATCCGTCAGTTCTCTCATCAAGGCGGGTCTTTAGTTTAGACCTCACCTCATCCTTCTATCACTTAGTATAGTGCAAGCTGTAGCTGAGGGGTGCATCCTGTACTCCAGGAAATATTAACTTTGGCTGTTTGACGGCAACCTGCCTATAACAGAGGTTTGCGACAAAACAGAAAAATATGTCTTGCAGGATAGGTGCACCAACCAAGCCTATGCCATTGCCACAGGGATTAACATTCAGTAGCTTTCTCTTGAAAGACAAATGAGCAACCTCGTCTTGATAAAAGTGCCCATAACAAGCGCAACACTACCTATGGCCACATATTTAAAATACAGAATTATTAAAACTAGCGGTGTTTATGAACGTTTATGAAAATTTCAAAACTTTTCCCAGAAGAAATTTGAAGCGTTTATATTACACCTTCTAATTAAATTGATTTGTCCTTTCTAAAGTGGTAGGGTGCTACCTTCATATTTTCATCCATTTCCCATATTGTGCTATACATACATTTAGTCAGTATGAAACTGATAATTAGAAATGGATGTGTACACAATATTAAATTGGAAAAAAAAATGCAGTTCTGCCCAACCTATTAGCCCACAGCAAGCGTACAGCTATATGGCTGTCCTTCTTCTCTTCGTTTCCGCTCCCTCATTGTGAATAATTGGGGAGAGATTTGAATAAATATGCTACTTTTAATAAATGAACAAAAATAGGACTTTCAGCACAATTAAATGACTAAGTACATGCATAATAGCAGCTCCACCCAAGAGTAGGTTAAAGGTTAACAAAGCAAAGTCACTAAACAAAGATGGTTGTGGGTCAAAACTGTTAAGGCACCAATAAATTGTTCCAATAATAATACGAATATGAGTTTTTAGTAACAGCATGATGCAATCACATAGTAATAATACTAACAATTGCAAGAGATGATCGGCAGTGCAGCCAGCCACCTAATCATTTCTTCTCTGTTACTCCAGAGACCACAAGATGGCGCTCCTTCAGATGGGAGCAGTAGAGGAGGCCATTCAGGGTCTGATTGACCTGCACAACTATGATATGGGAGGAAACCACCATCTCAAAGTCTCCTTCTCTAAATCTACCATTTGATTCTAATCTCACCCTCTGAGGGTCTGGTCAAGAAGGGATGCAGGAGAGGACAGTCTCCAGGGTTGAAGGTCCCTACAATACCATAGATACAGGAGAGGACAATGACCAGGGTAAAGGGTAGTACATTACATAGATACAGGAGAGAGGACAGGCAGCAGGATTAAACGTCACCACGTCACCATAGATTTGTAGTGAGCTGACCCGTCTGCCAACCACCCCCTTCAGTCTGTAAACTGAAGAAGTGTGGTATTGATAAAGGAAATACTATCGAATTGGATAAACATGAAACAAAATGCCAGTATCATTCCCTGGAGTTTCTTGCATCCCTTCCAGACAGCCCTTCACCACTCTCCTCCTTTACAACCACTTCAGTGTCCTACCTTCAAATCCATCCAAGGACTTGTCCCCGTACCAAACCACCGTCTGTGTTCATGGTGAATGCCCTTTTTTGTGATCTTCATTTTAAAACATGTGGTAGATGTGAGTCGGTCTGTCTTTCTATTGCACTGCTCTATCCAGCATCTACACCAGCCTTTCATTTTTAGTCCTGTTCTGTTAATTACAATGAATTGGCAAAATGGTGCCTTACTGTGCAATCCCCACCCCACCTCCTAAACTGTGTGTGTAGGTAACAGCAAATTTAATAGATGTAGCTTTTTCTCATACAAATATATTCATTGAAATATATATTCATGTACTGTAATTTTGTAGTTGAAATGTTGATTTTCTGTACATGCATAATAGACTTGCCTATTAATTAATGATCGTTTCAGCCATGATGTTCTAAGTGTGTGTAAGTGGCAGCTGTTGATCCCACCTCCAGTGGTCGGCATGGATTACTTCAGCGCAGAAAGAACTGATCTCCAGTGCAGCACTGATGCTAGTAGTGTCTTGTGGTATTTACATCTGCTCCAAAGCCTGGCTAGTAGATAAGTGAACTACCTTACGAAGTCAATCATTCACTACTGACCTTCAAATGTTTTTTTTTTTGTTCAAAGAAATGCATTTGTTGTTCAGCCCTTTTAAGAACAGAATAACAAAGACCCAGGTTACAAAATGGGTTTGCATACATTATCTAACTGATTTCAAGTTTTTATATCTTAATTATGAAATGTAATTGTTTGAGCAAAAATACACAAATTAAAAACATTTCTACTGCTGAGTCCAAACAATGACTGTGTGTGTGCGTGCGTGTTCACTATTCAATAAACTCCTCCATCTCTGCTCACTGCTGTCTCTGCTCACTACGGTCTGTTTGCTCACTGCTCTGTCTGCTTGCCACGGTCTCTACTCACTAGTCTCTACTCACTAGTCTCTACTCATTATTGCCTTCTTTCCGCCCTTTCTTTGGATCTTTAGCTCCCTCCTGAGCTGCTCATGAAAAGGTTGAGTTAGGCTAAACCCAAACTAACAGTTACAGTCAAATTTAATTTACTTTTAAAACACCACTGATGCACTCCGAGTCCTGCACGGCTCAGAAGTACAGTGTTACCTGAGGAGCAGATACGGCTCTAACCCAAGAACACACCTCCTCAGATACATCATCCTGTCAGCTCCTTAATCTCATTTAGAGCAGGTACATCATGTCAGCTCCTTAGTCTCTAGAGCAGGTACATCCTGTCAGCTCCTTAGTGTCCTTTAGAGCAGGTACATCCTGTCAGCTCCTTAGTCTCCGTTAGAGCAGGTACATCAGGTTAGCTCCTTAGCCTTCTTTACAGTGGGTACATCATCCTGCTAGCTCCCTAGTCTCCTTTAGAGCAGATACATCTTCCTGTCCGGTCCTTAGTCTTTTTTAGACCAGGTACATTATTCTGTCAGCGCCTTAATCTCTTTTAGAGCAGGTGAACAGTGAGGTGGTAGATCTCCTTGTTTCAGGGCCTCAAAGCTTTGTTGTAGCACCTCCTGACTATCCACCAGGAACCCTGATCATCTGGGATACAATGGAGAACAAAGCAGGTGTTTCACTTAGAACCTTCATGATTTTCTCATTGCACTATGCCTTGTGGAGATGAAGGCACTCCTAGGGTGAGGGGTCAGAATCAGTAATAATATCGTAACATCCTGTTGCAATTTAAGTTGCTTAACTTGAAATAAAGCTTGGTCGCACAACCACAACATCCAGAAACAAGGCTTTCAATCCAATCACGTAAAAGTTAACCATCTTTAACTTGTATGTGGTATTTGGCAGGTCTAGCACTTACCTATATTTACCAATTGGCATTAAATCTATAACGAGTATGGAGGACAATTAGGATGTAAGAAAATCAGGATGCAGTCTACCTTTATGCAGTGGGATAAGATTAAAATGCAGTCTACCTTGATGCAGTGGGATAGGATGTGGTCTACCTTGTTGCTGTCCTGTTGGCCCTGCAGCAGCAGTAGGATGGGTCTGCCTAGGAACAGACATCCATCTGGTTGCAAGTCAACGGCCGAGCATTGGATCAAGCGGAGGTAACGTGTCCCTGAACGTATGTAATCAAGTGTAGCAACGTTGTCCACCAGGCCACATCATCTTCACACAAACCTTTACTGACTCAGTTAAACTGCAGTTATACAGTGGTTTCACAAAGTGAGTTTTACCTTGTGAGCATCAGCAGCTAGGGGTGCTGTGCAGCATAAGCTTTTGTTTGATGCTGTTGCTTATTTGAAGGCAAACTTCACTTTGTAAAACCTAATGTTATTACATCCATTATCAGAACCGCTTAGCCTATCCCAGCCGACTTTGGGCGAGAGACGGGGTACACTGTGGACAGATAGCCAGTCCGTTGCAGGGCTAACACATAGACATACAACAACTCTCTCACACACACGGGCAATTTAGAGTCACCAATGAACCTTCATGTTTTTGGACTCTGGGAGGAAACCGGAGTACCCAGAGGGAACCCATGCTAACTCGGGGAGAACATGCACACTCCACACAGAAAGGCCCTCAGGTGGGGATTGAACCCAGGACCTTCTTACTGTGGAGCAACAGCGCTAACCACTGCGCCACTGTGCTGCCTCCCTTATGTTGTTCGTGGAATGGTAATGTCAAATCATCCCAAATGAAATAAATATACGTTGTTCTACTAAATTATACTACTACAAAACTTGGCAACATTTTAGAAGCAGAAGTCCGTGCAGTGAAGCAGCACTGAGGACTAGTAACATCCATCCATACATCAGCATTACCGCTTATCCTATGCAAGATAAGCGGCAATGGGGGGCTGGAGCCTATCCCACCCGACTTTGGGCGGGAGGCAGGGTACACACCTGGACAGGTCGCCAGTCCATCACGGGGCTAACACATATGGACATACAACAACTTACACACATTCACACCTACGGACAATTTATAGTCACCAATCAACATGCATGTTGTTGGACTGTGGGAGGAAACCCACACGAACTCGGGGAAAACATGCAAACTCCGCACAACGGCCCTTGGGTCAAGATGGGGATTGAACCCAGGACGTTCTCGCTGTAAGGCAACAGTGCTGCCCAGACAAATATCATATTTAGCAAAAATATATAGTAACAGCTTAATGCACAGTTTAAAGAACCCTCTATATCAAATTTTTAGACAAGTAACTATGCTTACAAAATCATCTGGAGAGGAGCCTATGCCTACGACATCAGCATGCGAACAGAACACATGGGATTGTTGTCATTGTGCATCTGATCACCCCAATGTAAATATACATATGGTGGCCTTAAATGCAGCCACCACAAGTCATTGTTCCCCTCATAATTTAAAGGGAAAATAAATCTAGTCGGCCTGTCTAGGATATATATCCATCCCGCTGTTTAAAATCTACATCTTTACCAAACCCTCCCTATTTCCTCTATGAAAAGCATGCCTTATTTTCTTGCCTTGTTCAAGTACCTACACTTAAGGCAATGTAACCATGCTTAAACCGTGCTCTCACACTTATTTTCTGACAGTAATTCTGCTCCTTCAACTCCAGAAATTACAATGACTCAACATCTGATTGGGCACAACCACACTCCCTCTCCTCCTCAGTGACGGCAGCTCTCTGATTAATATGCAACGTTCTGGACCATAAACAAAATTGGAAATGTTTAAAAGTTTTATACCTCATATTTAACATTGTTTATATTATTGATGTAAAATGTTTAAGTTATATAGTCATTCAAGGAAAGATTGTACTGCGGCTACTCTCACTGAAATAGACAAACAACTGACTAATTTTACATTTTAAATGAGCAGTATTTACATATAGTGACAATGTAAATGTATTGCTCACGTGGAAGACTCTTGTCACACCATGTAGGTACATGATAGAGTTCACAGTTCAGTGTGAAGAGTTTAATGTATTGAGTTCATTGTTTAGAGTTCAATAGCCTGATGGATTGGGGGTAGTAATTGTTTCTGGGTCTAGAAGTACGTGCAGCCATGCTCTTGTATCAAATCTCTTTGATGTTTCCTGTAATCCATGATCATCTCTTTTGTTTTGCCTCTTGACTTCCCCTCTGTAGGCCGTCTCATTGTTGTCTGTAATGAGGCCCAAGACATTGTTGTCAGCAAACTTGAAGATGACACTAGAGCTTTTTTTGGCTACATAGTCGTGGGTGAACAGGGCATACAGGAGAGGGCTGAGCACATAGCCCTGGCACCTGTGTTGAGAGTCAAGGAGGAGGAAGTGTGGCAAAAGATTCTCACCACCTGGGGCCTACCCATCAAAAAGTTGAAGATCCAGCTGTAGATGGAGGTATCCAGCCCCAGGTCACCAAGCTTAGAGACGAGCTTAGAGGGAATAATGGTGTTGAATGCTAAGCTGTAGTTGATGAACAGCATCTTCACATGTGTTCCTTTTTTCCTGATGGGAGAGAGCAATGTGTATTGCCAGGACTATGGGGTTATCTGTAGACCTGTTCTGTCTGCATGCAAACTGTAGAGGGTCTAGAGGGTCAGGAAGGGCGGAGCAGAGGTGGGTCTTGACTAGCTGCTCGGAGCACTTCATTATGAGGGATGTTAGTGCTACTGGACGATAGTCATTTAGACAGGAGGCCACTAATTTGGTGGATGCTTTGAAGGAGGAAGGGACCATGGATCGACTCAGGGAGAGGTTAAAGATGCTGGTGAACACCTTGGCCAGTTGCTCAGTACACACTTTGAGAGCCCTGCCTGAAATGCCGTCCAGCCCTGGAGCTTTGCAAGGGTTGCCACTTGGACCGTCTCATGTTCGCCGTTGTTCGGGTCAGCGTGACATTTTTCTGGTCCACCAGTAAACTGGTGGCAGGCGCTGTTTTGTTTGCATCAAACCAAGCATAGAAGTTTTTGTGCTCTGGAAGTGATGCGGAGAGTTGAGTGGGATTCCTGCTATCCTTTATGTAGTCTGTGATACAGCGTAATCCATCCGAACTCGTGTGGTAGGTAGACGGGTCTAACTTTGATGGGAACAGTGTGTTTTTAAATTACAGTACTCGTGGCCCATGTAGAGTTAACCATAAGGCACACCTCCTCCTTTCGACTTTCCTGATAACTTTGGTCTATCTTGCCGATAGACTGAGAACTCCACCGTGACCGCACTATCCGCTAAGTTAGGCTCTAACCACGTTTCGGTAAGGCCGGAACGCACCGCTGAGCACTGTAACTACGTATTTCTCTATAGTTAGGCCTGCAGTTTTTATTTCAAAGACGTAACCGCCGACAAAAACATTCATTTTTAGGTAGTTAAATCCAGTCAATCGAAAAACAACAACACATTATACGTATAATATATTAAATCAACCAGCGATATGTTCAACAACTGTAAAATGATTTGGATGTGTTCATAACACGTCGAACAATATATCTTAATATTACCGCCATATTTAAAACAATGTTTTGTTAAAGCCTTTGAAATACGGATGCAGCTCTACAAATCGCCACTCCAAGCGTTTTAACCGTAAGTAGGCTAGTTCGAGACAGATGAAATTACAGCTGGTTAACGACAGTTAGTGCTACTATGAAACGATTTACAAGTTTTGCCTACGTATCTATGTGCACTTTAGTAGTTATCAGATTATGTATAAGTCGATGCAAGTAAATTTTTCTTGCTGTTCACTGTGTTTAGAATTCTCCATCAGTTACATTACGGTCCGACTGTTTGACCAGGCTATCGTTTCATCAGGGAAGGGGAAGACGCTGAAAATCTGTGATTCAGAAAGATAATTTCTCTAGATCCCGAGATTCTTATCCCTTGACAAATTATCTGCTCACACTCATTTAATTAGAGCGACATTCTTTATTACGACAGTTTGCAGTTTAGTGTCCGTTAGAAAAAGCAAACAAAACGGGTGCTGTCTGGCAATATGGACGTGATTAACACTATGATATGTGTGGGAGGTGTCTTATCAACTTTTGTGTTGACAAACACTATAACAGGTAATTCTCTAGCGATTTATCGATTGATCAATTCTCTTAATTTTAATACCCGCCAATCAAGGACCTTTTTGTTTTTAAATGTAATTGTTAATAAGTAGGGTATACTTGACTTTGTGTCAATATGCATGTGTGACTTAGGTGTGTTGTCTGCGGAGGAGATTGTGCACCTTAGAGCGCAGAACATCAAGTGGCTGTCCATCAACTTTAAGACGCTGCTGGTCTGGCATCCCCTACACTCCAGCTGTACTTACACTGTCGAGTTATTCGAGTGAGTAACCATGCACACAACCGATTTGTTTCGATTTGATTTAAGTGTGGTATTCTTGGCGGTTGCTCCGAATGGTAAGAATTATTTCATTAAGCACACCATACGGGTTCCCAAAAACAGAAACAACATACAGCTGTGTTATTGAGCAATGTGGGTGAACTCGCGTTCACCACTTAAACACCATCGGAGTTGGTAGGGAAGGTAGAGGCACCCCCGAATAATACATTTTTTTAATATTCTACTGTCCTACTGTTCAAAAATGTTCAAATGTGCTTCATAGACGCTTAGGGGTCACAAAAATATATGATTGTCATGTTCATGTTATCAACGACACTATTTTACCAGAAAACATGAAAGCATTGTTTGAATACTGTTTAGGGTGTGTTATGGGAGATTTCTAAAGTTAAGTTAAGACACGGTGAGATCAAAACAGAATACAAAGGTTTAATAAGACTCAGATACATGTAAAGTACTTTTCATGAAAAGGATCAATCCACAAAT
>JAVQJS010013382.1:0-23587 GCA_036024795.1 Galaxias rostratus | reverse complement strand
TTCGTGCCCAACTAAATGTCAACATTACCATACATTGCTAATTGGATATTTTATCTCCGTTGTTAAAAAATCAGGGTTTTAACATAATGGACGAGTTGGCCAGAAATTCCCTTTAAACTAAGCTTGATTTCAAACACAAACAAGCTTTGAATTCATATATAAGTAAAGTCTGTTTATGCTCAATTTATTTGGAATATGAACAAAGCATGTGTTTGGTGTTATAAGTTATAGTGGGTGACCGTTACATGTCATTTGTGAACATTTGTGACAAGAGATTTGTGACATGGTGAAAATATCATATAATTTGCCACTATCCATTCCTTGCAAGTCAAAACAAATAGGAGCCAGACCTCCTCCCTCGTTTAGCCTTGGCATTAAGTCCTCACAGGTTCATTCAGTGCCGACATGGATTTCATTAAGTGTGACTTTAAGTGCGAAAGGATGAATCTGATTTGGAGATTATCCTAAACTGAAAAGATGACATCCCTTTACCGATAGTGTTCCTCACTGCTGATCCGTCAGATTTGCTGCCACAGGTGTGTGACTCATCGGCCTGCACGTGCGACTGCATACACGAGGCTACACCGGGCTAGCTGTTTGAGCAGAAGGCTGGAGGGACGGAGCTAAGCACTCCACAAAGTGCTAAAGGTGCCCATTAAGGGTCATTCTTCCCTCTGTTTTTTTCTTTACCACCATTTTTGTTTTTTTTAAGAAAGGAGAGATGAAATATTGACTGAGGCCATAGCCAACGTTTCCTGGGAGGCAGTACGGTTGGACGGTGAAGTCCTTTAGGTTTCCATTAAAATGTTATGAGGTAGTCTTGTCTTATTGAATTGTCGTGGGAGACCCTCGCCTTGGGGGTTAATACAACAATTTGCTCGGGACTGCCTGTGGATGTGTTGCCGTGATTTGTTTGGAGAGTGCTGCATGCCTGGAGGGTTCGGAGCCATGCACTCTTCCCCATGTTAAGTGGAAAGATGGAGTGATTTCCAGCGCCTCTGTCATTTGCCTCACATCTCTCAGTTTAAGGGGTTAATGAGTATGAAATAGTTTTACGAATGGGATTTCATTTTTTCCTGGCCATCTTTTGCTTTTTTATCTGTGTCAAATGTCTTATCACATTCAAAGCACAATACTGTTGTGGAGGCTTAACAATCGATCAACTCTTTTCTAACACATTCTAACAGCTTTGTCACAGTTAAATAAATCCGTTTACTTTGACATATTTTCACGCCGTAAACGTTTGTCAACAAGGTATTTCATGCTCATTGCACATACATTTGTATTCTATTTGAAAACAAGTACAGAAAGCAATTTTTCTTGTAAATGTACAGTCCGTTACAGACGTGACACTGCTCTCTTTGAAAAAGAGGCGGGAAAATGTTTGGATTTTATGACATCTGTAGTTTTTATGCCTAAACATAATGCACAGGTTGACAAGTTGTGTAAATGATGTAACCACCCACAAACTTAATCTAAGTACGTTTGAAGCAATCAACATGGCATAGGCAAAGATATTATTTTGAACCGAACCATTAAACAGATGGTCTTCTTGTGTGAAATCACAGTGTTTTCCCTATTACAGAACTCTTCACCTAAGAATTGACAAGCCTCTCTCCAGCGTGGGCTCTGTTGTCTTCATATTGTCCCTCAAGCATTGTACAATCTTCTCCCGGGGGCATTGAACAAATAACAAAAATGTCCCCACATTAACAACAAAAAATGATTTCATCTTGCAATTCAAAAGGGTCCAGCCTAGGTACTGCCAAGCCCTGCTGGAGCTATAGCAAGTGTCTTTATCCTATCCTTAGTGACAGACTAAATGCAGTACAAGGAGCTTGCTGAGAATGTGTTGGTTGACACATTATAGAAGTGGCCACAGGGCCAGGCCAGATGGAGATGAAACTTATCTGCCAGGTTTCTAGCCAGGGTACAAACCTCTTTTCTTTATAAAAAAGCTTTGACTTTCATAAAAAAAAAAACACCGCTTCACCGTTGTCTTCCTGGACCTCGGTTGAAAAAGACTAGTGGAGCGCACCTCTGCTGGCAAGTGTATGTGTGCATTGACACAATGTTATCATCCCAACCCAGTTTTGTTGAACATTTAGAGAGAAAAAATCCTTTTGCTCGATTTTTCTGACTGTCTGCTGGGCTGCCCGGCTGCTACTGGGAGACACACCACCTGGTGTGCAGCTTTGAAATACACTTTGAGGATTAAATGATTCATTCTGAAGGTGACGTGTTGCCAGCGAGTCCGAGACTGTAGAGGAGGTTTTGCCTCCTGCAGTTCAGCTTAACCGCCAGTCAGTATCTTTCAGCAAAACCCAACTTCATTCTTTTTAATAGAAATTCACAGACTTCCCAGCGCGCAGGGCCATTCTGTCGAGACGCAACTTGGTAACAAAAACCCTGTCGGATTAGAATGTAAATAGGCGGTACTCTTGCAGAGAGGGAAGAGCGGCCATTGTTGTTGATTAGCAGGAGACAACGGCATTGTACAAAGGTTTTCTTTTTATTATAGTTTACATGAAATAATTAGAGATCAGTGGCCTGCACAGTAAGCTGCCAGCAGGATACCCCAGATTTTAAAATGATTATGTCCACCAGGACCACTTCACTTGAAAAGGAATACTGCCTCACTGTTCATTTACTTGAGTAGGGTAACCATCTCCCTCTGTGAAAAACTTGGGATGATTATTTTGACTTTAAATCCAGCAGCGCGCTTTGGAGATAATTTCGGTGTCTTTTCACAAAGGTCTGTCGACTGAACTAGAAAAAAGCAATTTAGACATTATTCATAGCACAGGTGATTGACAGAAATAAAATAAAGTAGTCTGGCACTAGCAAGTTGACACTGAAAAACATTTGGCTGGTACCAAACTGGTTTTCCTTTTTTGATGTTCCGTGGGGCTTAACGTGATTCATTTATGAAAAGTAAATGTATGCTTGATATGAGGCTACACTATGGAACAGAACTGTTTAGAGTTGGCATGCTTGTCAACTGAGATGAGCTGCCTCATTATCATTGCAAATTAAATTTCAACAAAAAAGATGTTTCATTACTTTTAATGGCAGGCTGTGCTCAAACTAAGGTGGAATTTATTTTTGGGGATTGAAAAAAAACTTTTAGACTGCAAATGCAATAGTTTGACTGGACTTTGATGAGAAAGCGATTATCTAGTGCTCGGTACTCTCTCAAAGTTTTTTTTTTTCTTTTTCTTTTAAATAAACCTTTTCACAGACGAATCAATGGAGTGAGCGGTAGATTGTGGAGGTTTGGCCCGGTAGTACAGGGACCGCTCTTACACATTGTAAGATTAGAACAATTTAAAGTACATACTCAGGATTTGTGAGCAGAAAGGGTAAGGTGTCGAGCTGACACTGCATGTCTGCTCGTTTTAAGTGGTACCAGGGGAAAGCCGAGATAGGGCTATGATATATCTTCATTGCTCCTGACACAAGGGAGCGGATTATGACACGGCCCTCAAGGCCCAACCATGATCTGTAAAAAAAAAAAGAAAAAACTAAAAAACCCGAATGACTGTTTAATTTATTAAAACTTTGTATCTTAACCGATAATAGTACTCTCTAAACTTACACTTTGTTGTACAACATTGTTTTCTTCTAACCAAAACATTTCGATTGAATCCAAAACAACAATCCAGTGGTGAAATAAATGAAAACAAACAATTCTAATAATTCATGTGGCAGAGAATTTATTGTAAGGGAGATTCAGATTCATTTGCACTTAACACAACATGATTATTCGAAATTCTCCTGAATGACACTTCCTCATGTACAAATTCAGCTCTCTCTGAAGCACATCGTGCAGTTCGATATCTTAATATAGCCCAGATGTCTCTCAATCTAGGGGTTCTCGTAACATTTTGGCCACCTGCCCTGGCAAACCAGACCACTCCTACTGCATACTCACACTGACTCAGACCATTACTCTTCACACTGTTCATTGCTTTCACCTATTGAACTGCATTTCCCAGACTTTTTTTTCATGCGTATGACTTATAAATAAGTAATGGTATTATAGCATTTTAGAGAAAACTCAAAGTTCACCACATGGGTTAACGTTGTGTCAGAGTGCCAACATTCATATCGACGTGTGCTCATTGGGATATGAAGAACTTGTTTTTCCGTGCTTCGCCGATTTAATAGCTTTCCAAATTTAGACACAGGACATATGTTAAGACGATCTGGAAAAAAAAGGGAGGAACGGACAAGATTGAGTTCCACTGTTAAAGGATGAGGCTCAGCTGCTTTACGGACATAAAATAATCTGGATGAGGAAAACCAATGCTATCAGCGTGGCTTCTGAAACCCCCCAGAGATTTTCCGACTATTAATTAAATTAGAAGGCAACGGTTAGGCCATCATCAGATATTTGGCTCCCGGCTGAGTTTTTTTCTTTCTCTCAAACGTTGGTAAGTTTGATTGGAGTCGGCCAAATCATCTCGACTGGCGTCACCGACAAAGGGCCACTCCTTGGAATGTCCGCTCTTCAATGACTTTATGGGCTGTGTGGCGGCATAAAGCGGCATACGTTTCGGGCGTCCTGCGAGGCTTCCGGGTAAAGGAGAAATTGTTCGACATGTCACATCTGCTCATGGGTCTAAGCTATCCGACCGTAGATGCTTTACAGTCCACCATAATCTTCTCACGGGTTACATGCTGCATCAAAGGTGAGTAAGTGTGTGGCATCGCTGTGTGATCATTCTTCACGAGATGTAGTCGATTCAGTGAACTCAATAAGGAAGGAACTCAGTAAGGAAGCCAGAAAGGGAGCAGGCAACCCGGGAAGGATGGCCGAACCTCACTGAAAGTCTATTCCAAAAAGTGAGATAATGATTTTTCCCACCAGTCAAAAGTAGAAGGAAAAAAACGTTTCAAGTGTTTGCTATAGAATCACTCGACTTCCTTCCAGCCCACTCACCACACTCCTTTGGTGCTCTCTCAGAGTGATCTCTAAACAATGTAAACTAACTGTTGGTTTACAAGAAAACGAAATGATAATCGCAAAGCAATAGCGCATAAGCACAACATCCTCACCAGGCCCAATATCACTTATAAAAAATAACAAACAGCTTATTCCTTTTCTTATTAAGGTCCTCTGCTCCTGAGATATTAATTCCCCCTCAGTTAATTGAATGATTCAATTAATTCGGCGAGTCCCTTGCGGCAGTGCAATTTCACCAGACGCTGTGGATGCAAAATCCTTATTTACTCCTTGTTTTCTGTCCAGTTATCCCTCGGCTGCTCTTACTCCAGTTCACAGTCAGTAAGCTCCGAGAGATTAGCTGACTTATTCATCACAGAGGGAGCCTGTGTCGATAGCACAGCTTATCCACTGTGATTAATGTTGGGTTCCTAGAATTGCGGCAGAAAAAACCCCAACTAAGATTGGGCTTCCGAACGGTCTCCTCCCGTGTCATCCGTCCAGGGAATGTGTTTACTTATTTTGTCTCATTGTTCCAGGTATTTTACAAATAAGGTTCACAAAAGAAAAAAGATCATAGAAGAGATCAAAGAAACATTTATATGGTCTATATGGTAATCCTCTATGCATTACTTGAAATAAGTGTGACTGGGGCAAGTTTATGTTTCGCTTGTGTATAAATAACAAATGGGCATTACCATTTATTTTTCCATATGAAGGCCATGTCCACCCTGTTTACTGGACACGTCGGAGGGACTGTGTGTGTCTGTGTGTGTGTGTGTGTGTGTGTGTGTATGAGTGTGTGTGTGTAAGAGTGTTTAAGTGTGAGTGTGTGTGTGTGTGTGTGTGTGTGTGTGTGCGCCTTTGTGAGCATGCGTGCGTGTTGGCGTGTCCGTGAGGTATATGTGAAATCTTCAGGCTCCGTTGGCTCAATGTTAGTTTTGGACACGGGCGATTCCCTGAGGCAGGAATATTCTACTCGGCCAAACGATGAGGTGCAGCTCCTGCGCTCTCTGTGAACCAGGGGAAGCACCCCGTTCAGGAGGTCAGCTCGGAGCTGTTGACATTGCTCCCCGGTTGCCTGTTATTCTGGGCAGAGCCTCATTATCACAGGGGGCTGCATGTGAGAGAGTGGGCTTCGTTAGGAAGCAGCTGTCAGTGACGAGAGGGCAAAGGAAAGGGAGAGTGCAGATCTAGCAGGGCAATGCTCTGTGGTCCGTCAGCAGAGATGCTCAAGGGCTCGTTTGCATCAGCAAAATGCCACACTTTGTGTTGGCTGCATATTCGTGCATTGTGCCTCTCGCAATAAACTTCCATTCAGGTCAGTATGTATCACTCCAATTGTGCTGAAATTATGCACTTTTTAAGGTGTGAAAAGTTTATTTGTAGCTTTGTTAAATTCAGGTTATAGTCAAAATTGATTAACAACAAGCAAGATTGGCTGTAAAAGGGAAGGAAAAAATGAAAAATTACTAGAACAAATAGATGCTGTAGACCCCATTTTTGTATTCTTGTCAAATAATAATTGCTTGGAAAATCTACCGTCTGTGTTATGTTTTGGAAACATCCCATCCACGGGCACTAAACGTAATTGAAAGATAATAAATCTCATGAGTTGAAAATAACAAAAAACGAAAGAATGTTTGTGAACCAAAATGGGGAGTAAAAAAGAAATAATTACTTCGACAGAAAGTCATTTTTCAAACATTATGCGAAACAGGATGAAATAGCGGAGGTCTGGGCTGTGTGTCAGATTTCATGTCTGTCACACTCGATCAGTGACCAGCGCTAATGAGGTACTTCATGGTGCCAGCAACTGAGGTCGGAAAACTGCTGTTCTGGTGCACATTAGAATCCCGGGAATTCAAAATATCTGGCATCTGCTGAAAGACAGAGCAACCCTCTGTGCCACAGTGGTCATTAAGTTATGGGATTTGCAGTGATATGATACTCTGTTGAGAAAAAGTTTCCACACTGATGAAAACATTTGGAACCGACTTGGACAATTTTAGCACAGCGGATAGCAGCACAATTGGAAGGCCCGCATCAGACTAAGCTCCTAATGAAGAAGCTGCAAACATCATGTTATGGACAGTGTCACAGTGTATATATATCATATTTACAACACACTCAATGGCAATATAAACAGAGAACATTGTTTGCCTTGCACCATAGTTTCTGCACTATGGTTCCAAATTAGTTTTGGGGTGATTTGCACAACTTGCAATGCACCACATTTGATTTATTGGTAGGTTTTTGTCACCTTTCCATACTTTAGACTCTTACAACGTTTAAACCAACATCCTTACCTGATTACATTAAAAATGAGAAACTCTCCATGGCGGATACAAGCTGGTTATGGACACAGACAAACATTTGTCTTGGCGCAGCACACAGTGGAGTGAAGAAAGACTGAACTGCGGCACAATCGATAATAATCTTTAATAGCAATTTCCCGGCTTCCTGATGCTATTGATTTGAGACTAAAAACATTTCACTTTGATCATTATGATCCCCTGCTTGAAGCCCACTTCCTGGGGGCTTCTCCTGGTGAGCGGCGGGCAACAAATGCTCTTCAAATGGTGTTATTGCGATGGCAAGTGCGTTGACAGGGCCTGCCAACACTATTCAACCAGGTTTCTAGATGGAAAAACAGAAACCAAATCAAAAACGTATCGCAATAATGGCATGGCTTATGTTCCCACGTTTATAAAATACAAAAATATAAATAAAAGTAGTGCCGTTTGACAGTGATAATTGCGTAGAACCTTCAGACTGATTGAAGTCAGATGTGGATGCAGGCTACAGCTACACATGACCACAAGCTACAATAACTTTCATAGGTAAGTCTACCAAACTCTCATTGCCGGGTAACCAACGTAGTCGAAAGAAGATGAATACAATACCCTAGCTCTGGAGACTAATTAGTCTCCAACTTTTCAAAGCGTTGTTGTTCGACACACAACAAGCCAGTGACCCAAGGTCTCATTTAATGTTTGTAAGTACCTATCAATATTCCTCAGGCTAGTTAGATGCTCTGAGGGGCACGGGGGGCTGGCGCTGATAGATGAGAAACACTCGACACGCAGCGGGTTGTTTGAACTCTAATACAATAGTCATGTACTGGAGGGCTCCTTTCCCTCCATGTGCCAAGCACCTCCTTTTGGGGCGGAATATGCATCCTTTAAATAATGCATTATGTTTAATACAAACTAGAAAAGAAATCAATGGCTGATGGTCGGGGGAGAGATGAGCGTGCCTTATTAACGTTGGATCTTTATCACAACAGGACCTCCAGAGCTGATGCTGAGCGCGCCGGCAGCGGACACTTTCTCCCGACGAGCGTATTTATCATTCTATCATTGTCCGTGGGCGGCCCCAAAGCTGACCATGCCAACACAGTCCAAAAGAAGGCAATGTACCCTGTGTATCCATTATGTCATGCAGTATTCATAGGCTCTCTATCTCGAGAGAGAGTGAGAGAGAGGGAGAGATAGAGAGGGAGAGGCAGAGAAAGAGAGAAAGTTTGTCTCTCAAGGGAAATGGGTATATTTCCATTGCAAAGAAAAGTATTGAGGAGAATAACGCAAACGTTTGAAAAGGTGATATGCACGGGTTGACCTTCCCAACGTCCCCTGTTCTGAATGGCTTTCCCTGTTTGGAATGACTGGGGGGAAAGGCGGCACACTCCAGCTGCATGCAGCAAAACACAACCAATATTCCTTCAATAAATGCCCTGGATATTGAAAGCATCCACCACAGTTGACAACAATGCTACCATGAATGACATAAATAAATACAGAGCAATGTCACTTTTACTATCTGCATTTGCATTTATATTACTTAATTGGAATATTGGTTGTTTGAATTGCATTATTCTTTGTAGATATGATAACACAAAATTGCATATTATGAATTTAATGTACCATGTAATCAAAGGTTTGTTAAGTAGACGTCAACAGTAAATCAAGCCTATGTTGGAAGGCTTCTTTGAGCCTCTCCAAAAATGTCAGCTGAATACGCGTGGGGTAGACATTGGCGGAAAGAATAAGGCTTAAAGGACTGATGGGTTTCATAATAGTTTCACTATCGTGCCCAACTGAACGTCACATTAGCTGGGGCAGACTCTGATAAGACAGAGTGCAGCGTGAGAGGGGGGGGAAAAAAAGACATGGACTCCAACACTTGTAATCAAATCAGACGTCGGCGTCCGTTAAGCATCAATGTAATCGCACATTTAACACTGGCTGGCCAAACGTTGTCAACGCCAAACAATATAATGCGTGACAAGAGCCGACACAAAACCAGAGCGGAGGGGGAACAACGTGGCGAGTTGTCAAAACGTGTCCGGTCCTGGGAATGGATTTAGAATCGGCACCCTTCAGCCACATTCGACCCGCTCCGTTGCATTGCCGGTTGTCAGGCCTGATGTGAAATGATGGTGATTGTGGATAGCCTAATGGATGGGAGGTGGTGACTCATGAGGTTTGCAAGCAGGCAGAGGGACGCCAGGGCACCTCTCGCCAAGATGGATCACAGAAGCTGTTTGTGGTTACTGCATGGGCAGCTTAAACAGACCAAGGCACAAATGCAGTTATGGCAAGGATTGCTCACTGATGTATATGGGATACATGCACCACTTAGTTAACGCTTTGATTAGGCGTGCCAGGGCCAAATGGTTTCAGATTTTTAAAGAAATACAATTCAGAAAATTTGAACAATAACAGAATGCATATGCAGATAATACAATTTATTGTTGTTGAAGATGTCCTCCCCCTTACTAACTCTAGCTGAGATAAAGGTTGTGTTTGACATTGACTGTTGTTAAAAACAACTGCTGTCTGGTGTAAAACTTAGGAGTTGAAGTTATTGCCTTGCATCAAGGACTCACAACCTTTTCTATACCTGGAATGTGGAAATATTTTATTGATTTCCATTACCATCCTTCAGGAAACTTTATTAACACTAGACAAGTTGACTACCGTGAGAAAGGCCAAAAGTAAATACAGAATTTGACCAATCCCTAAACTACTGCATTAATTAACATTCAACACCAAAGTAAGAAAATTGCATTGCTTGTTGACAGACAGACATACATACATACATACAGACAGACAGACAGACAGACAGACAGACAGACAGACAGACAGACAGACAGACAGACAGACAGACAGACAGACAGACAGACAGAGAGAGAGAGAGAGAGAGAGAGAGAGCGAGAGAGAGGCTGGGAGTCAGGCTGATAAACAAGCAAACAGAGGAAACATTACACTAATTCTGTCTTGCCCAAACAGCAACAAAGCACTCTATAGTGAAAATCAAAAATAAAAATGAAAACTAATACATTTTTACCTATAATAAGAGGCAAAGGCATGACGCAGTTGTTTTTCATTCACAAGTTTTAAGCATAGACAAAGTCAAAGTGTTTTCCATTAGGTTAAAAGCCACCCAGTCAAGAACTCCAGTCTCTTTTACCTTTGCCGGAACGCTTAAAAGGACTGCAGTTGGACAAGTCTAATACAGAGGGTTCTCCTCCATGTAGACTGCAGTGTCATTTGAAGGGTTTAAGACATGTTCCAGGATCTGTCATGTTTTGCATGGCCTCTTATAATACACGTATTAATGTGCTTTACTCTGGTTCATCATGTAGTGCTCAATGAAGATAAGAAGACGACTTAGCTATCGGCCCACACATTACATACGCAACATCTGGTCTTCCATGGCCTAATTAGAAGTAATGAGATGCAAATTTTAATGCTAATACCGTATGCATGAGAACAGAACTTTATGACGGAAAATAATACATAAAACATCTAGCTGGCAGTAAACATTAAGCAACAGTGTGATGAGAAAGGACAGGACTAAGGGGAAGCTCTGTGATTAATTGTGGTCTTATATAAGAGACAATGTGCCTGAAGGGTGGAGTGTTTGCGGCGCTGTTTACTTGCTCACGAGGAGAATAATGGAGAATTTTGTTAGCTCCGGACTAATGCATGAAGACGACGGAGTATTGGGTTGCCTTTCATCACACAAACCAGCATCCCTTGGACAAAAAAAAAGATGTGCGAAGAGATAGTTCAATGCTTTGGGACTGGAGCCGCCCTAATGATAGAATCAGTAGCTATATATACCTGCAGATACGAGCCGTGACTGAGGATGATATCACTCTGTCACTCAACAACCACCTTAGCCCATGTGACATTTCAGCAGCGCTAATATTCACTGTGGGGACGTTAAGCCCAGAGATATGTCCTTGGAAATGGAACAGCTTAGTACGGCAGTGTGGAAATTGGCTGTGATATCTCCCGCCGCGAGGGTCTGATTCCCAGCAGTCTGTATTGAGAATTGATCTCTAGGGGGTATTCCTCAAAGCAAGATTAATGTGTTAACCAGCTAACTGGTTTTCCCTGGCATGCTGTCCGTACACAATCATCCCCTGATTTACTCACCTGTTGCTATATTACAATTAGTGAGACTCCTTCTATTTTGCCTCCGCAATTTCAAATAAGTGTGAATTGAGTGGCATAAATACCAAGTGTAACTATTTAACCGTAAGTAAACGTAAATGTAGAGGTACTGCTGGATGTGGTGGATGCTTTTCTTAACTTTGCCCAGTTACCGTTTGTGATCATTAAAGGGAGTATCTTTGGGTTTACCAACGTGCTTGTGCTCGTTATCATGTCTTTGAAAAATCGAAACAAAAGAGGCCTAAAAAGCACAAAGCCTCAAATAAATAGGTCAGCCTTACCTTTGTTTATCCTGGGGTAAGTTTTGGTAAACAAGTTTGGTAAATACAAAAATGGCCTTCCATCAACTGTTATTCATAATAATGGAACCCTTTGTACAGAAACATGTAGTGAATCATACACACTTACCACTTCTTTCCCAGAGTATTTTATTTCAGAAAATATATTGTGTGTTGATCAGGAACAGCCGATCGCTTGAATGTGTGCTGCAACTGTCAGTATGTTACGGACCATTACACTAATCAGAGTACACATGGACCCTTCTAAAAGAGTATCTCATTAAAAAAAAGGTAGAATGCCAAAACAGGTGTTGACTTGCATGGGTTTCGATGAGCATCCGGAGAAAAAAAAAATCTGCTTTCTCAGAGTTTGATTTTAAGTACCCCTTAAAGTGTCATATCACAGAGTTTCGCGATGAGCTATGCAAACCCCAAAAGACCTGAAATAAATGAAAAGTGTAGCACAAATCCGTTTTGGCACAACTCCAATCTAAGTGATGCAGTAGACTATAGAATGACATCTTTGCTATTGGAAATGTACAAAGCCATTGGACAAAGCACTCTCCCCTCAAAGCCAGTGCGTGGGGAGGAACGTGGTCTCTATTTTCCCTCACATCATTTCCCTGGGTAACTGAAGTCTTTGGCACTTGATCTCAACTCCGGCGAGAGGATTTGAATTGAAGTGACTAATGTAAAACAAGGCCAACTGTCACATGTGAGCCAGTCACTGGTGGTGCACTTTACACCCTCCGTTTCCAAGGAATAATGATCCATGGCCGTCCAACCTAAGCCCAGTCTAGTGCTTACATATGGAAAAGGTGTCAGTTGTAGAACAGGAAATTATGCAGTCCACTAGTTCCCTGTCTAGCGTGCCATCCCAGCGTGGCGTTCCGCTCCCTGAAGAAAAGATGACATGTTTATGAGTCATTCCCCTGATGCAGGCCCACACATAGGAATAGATCCTGCCGCAAGTTTGGAGTGTGCGATTTTTTTTGTCTCTCTAAGTGAATGGCCCACTGTATGAAAATCCGCAGTGAATATAAACGAATAAATTGATATGAACTTCCGTACTTATTCACGTAAACGTTTTTGTGCAGTGCAGATATGCTACTAGCAAATGAATAGGATAGTATATAACGGGCCTGAAACAGCATTAGCGATGTATCCTTTAGCACGTTATTCACACAACTTTGTGAAAACCTTGCAAGTTAAGAAAGACGACAGTGTCACTGAGTAAAGTAAAGAGTCTTTGAGAGTTGGGGTCGTGACTGCGTTTATGAGCATCACACTGCCGTTCTTTCAGAAGACTCTTTCTTTGCCGGTCAACCGACTCCTTGGCAATAACACACGAGGGCCGATGGCCCCACGCACCCATAGCTGAATGCAGAGCGAGGGCATATAATGAATGAGGGTATAGAATCTAGGGGAATGGCGTTGAATAATGTAAGGCGCTTATGTAAGATGAGGATGAAGCGCCTTTGTGGGTCCTCTGAGGAGCCACAGCTTCTCGGCTCTAACCTTGCAGGCGACTTGTTGGAAAGGACCAATGTTCAAACCAATTCACCGACAACACGCAACATGAATAGCGCCGGCCCTCGCAGGAAAGGAGACGTCACCTGTAATGATTTGCCCCTCCAGTAGCGTGGAGATACCGCTTCGATGTACCCCTATTTGTCACTGTCAGCCTCCAGACTGGGGATATGAGGTAGCTGAGCAAAAAAAAAAAAAAAAAAAAAGGAAACGGAGAGGAAAACGCTGAAGTATGTGATTAAGAATAATGACTTAAAAATTGCATAAAACCTTCTCCCAAATCACATATCAACTCCGCGCCTGGCATTATCCCTGAAGCAGCTCATCAGTCCTGGAACAAGTCCCCGTTGCTCTCTCATGTTCTCTCTCGCCCTCTCTCGCTCTCGCTCTCCTCTCTATTTTCTCCTTTTGCTTCTCTGTCACTCTCCTCCCTTTCACTCTCAACCTCTGTCTGAGTTTTTCTTCCTCCATCACTCCCGAATCCGGTGCTTTTTAACTTTCTGTCTTCTGGCCACTCTCCTCATTCTCTTTCTTTGTCTCTTTCTTTGTCCCATTCTTTCTTTCTTGCTTTCTTTCTTTCTTTCTTTCCCCCTCTTCTCTAACCCCCCCCCCCCCCCTCTGTCAAGCTTTTCTTTATCTCCCCCAACTCCGCTCGTCCTCGTGGTCTTGAGGGGCGTCTGCGGCGGTGTGAACGAGAGCTGTCAAGTTTCATATCAACACGTTGACCTTCCGTCCCTCACTGATGTTCCGGGGGACTGGCAAACATAGGCGTCCGTGCCGTTATCTTCCCAGCCTCTGTTTGGAGAGGACTTTCTATGGAAAAAGTGGAAAAACATCCAATGCATAGCAAGTGGAGGGCTTTAATTTGTGTTTGTTTGGTGCCATCGCTGTCTTGCTACAGTACACACCAACCAAGGATGCAGCAGAGATGACATTGGAGCTTTCTTATGCATCCTGTCGAGTCAATATGTACTTGATGGCTTGGTATTCATACTGCACTGGCTAGTCAGGCATCATACTTTGTAAATTAGACAAGTAAATATTCAAAACGTATACATAATAAAACCATAATGGAGAGGAAACTGCCGAAGTACATCAAAATGTTTTAGGTGCTGCAAAAGGTTACATAGTGCAAGGGTTGAGTAAGCATGCCTCATGGTCAGTTAATGCCTTTTTTCAAGTTCAAATAGAGTTGCACTAAGTAGGGTATTCTCTCGTCTTAACAGTAAAATCACCCGTCTTCCCAAACCAGCCGATCATGCAGAATGCAACATGATTTGCTGTTGTACCAAAATGATTGAGGGAGTGAGTTACGGATTGAGCGAGCGAGCGAACGAGCTCATCCCTGTCTTTCTCGGGTTCCAAGAGGCCAAGACACTCTTATAGGATTTGAAAGACCAATTAATTTGTCCGAGAATTTGGCTCATCTCCCTGTGCACGCGCCACGACCTGACGCACCGGGCCGCCGGAGGAGGAAGGCCATCTTTGGTACGCGGGCTCCCCTTCGTACGCTGCCTGGGAAAGAGGAGCTCTAATGACACTGCTAACGGCAGCGCGCCAGAGACGGAGGCCACCGGCCCGCTGGTGGAAAGGGTCCAACGTTTTAATTAAACCTCTGTCACTCCCTGTCTCCAGCACCGATCAACGTCTCGTTACGTGTCGCGGCTCACGGTGGAGTGACACCTGAGTGACGGGGATGTTAGTCACCATTTGAATGGTGCCGTGGGCCCGCGGACCGGGTCGGGCTGGGGGGCGGCGAGAGGGGGGTGGATGCATGAGTGTGAAGGTAGTGCGTAGTGGTGAAATGATGGAGTCAGATCTGGAGTTTGTCTCGTCACCCGCGCAGCGGAGGGCAGAGCGGTGTGGGGGGGAGGGGGGGACTGGTGTCATCAGGTTCTCAGCTGTTGTACGTCTCTGCATCATTGCAGACAAACCACCATCACCCCCCCACCCCCAACCTCCCTCCCTCTTTGTCTCTCTCCCTCCCTCTGCCAAACTTGTCAGCCAGGAGGGATGTCACACGTTTTCAGAGAGTGTGCAAGAAAAGGACATAATATCTGTCAACTTCATCTTCTTCCTCACTTGCCTTCGCTCCACACTGTCCCCTCCAACAGCTCTTTCAAAGCCCTCTCCCATTCATCCATCACACTTTTTTCATTTCTCTTTTTTTTTTTTTTTTTTTACCGCAGGGTTTTCACACCCAGAGAAATGAAAAAAAAAGAAAAAAACTCCTCATGTTCATGTTTGTCCTGCAGTAGCACTGGCCGTCTTGCCGAAGTGGACCAACTGTCCATGTGTGATGTGTGAGGCGTGTCTCATTCCCCTATTGTTCTGTAAAGACGGAAATATATGTGGTTTTTTTATAACGTTTACTTTGCCTCTTTTAACCTGTGGCATGTGTAGAATGAGCATTGTATAATTGCCTACAATATGATTGTGGTGTTCTATTATGCGTGCGTTATATGACAGAATACATTTTAATTTAATTAGTAGCTAGGGTTCCAATGTCCATATCAAAATAAAAGTTTATGTAAACCTATGAATGATTTGTCAAACAACGGTGAACAAAGAACATAATTTAACCTTTTGTTTTGCCTTATTGTGTAAATCTTCCTCAGTCTCCACAGGAATTCTTCACCTGTTGACTTCCATCTCTATTCAACAATCCCTGGCAGACAGCACATACTTAAATGCGGAATAGCTGTTAATGCAGTACACTTACCAGAAAGTATCGACTCCAAGAAAAAAGGCAGAACGTTAAAGTTTGAGTAATTCTGAAAAAGCTGTCAAAATAGAAAATAACCTCTTTCTGCAAATCGTTTGGGGCTGTTTTTTTCTGTGCCTGTTCTCGCATCTTGTGACTGAACTCCTTTGAAAGTAACCTGTTTTTTTTTTTGGGGGGGGGGGGTTGACCCTTCATATATCTTTAGAAATTCAAGCAGTAGCCAGAGAGACAATTGGACAAGTAGAGAGGGGGGGACAAATGATTGTGAGTGATGGATAGAGGGCTGGCCGTCACAAAGCGTGGCTGCTCCTGATCACTTTCATTACTCTTCATTATTATTTTGAAGTAGATGCAGTTGTATGTTTTCACACATAGGAGATTAACTGTATACATTCATTGAGCCATAGAATGCCTCAGATTCAAACCCTGCCATGTGGACATGCATACCAGATGGAATAAGCCCCATTTGAAGGGCATAGTATCAATCACCACCTACAGAAGCAGAGGTTGTTTTTTTCAAATTGGTAAAATGAACACATCATTGACAAACAAAGAAACTGCCAATCGATCTCGCGATGGTACAGCATGTTAAAGGGACGGGTTCCTCTGCTGGTACATGAACGAGGATATGGATTGAAAATGTCAGGGTTTGAGTTGGTGTGCGGAGTGTCTCTCCATGTGTGTCCTGGTGGTGAGGAAGGGCGGTCTTTTGGAAAGAAAACACTCTGTATGCAGCGTAAGTCTCTTAGAGACATGGGCTGAGTCTCTATTCCGCTGGAATAAATGACATGAAATATATTTTTATTTCACCTTGACATGCAACAAGAAAAGCAGTTTTGCAAGGTTTACCATATTTTCTTAATGTGTTCATTCAAAATGTTACATTTGTAAGTGCCCCGCTGTACAGTATACACCCACATTCAACGCACGTAGACGCACACACATAAACACGCACAGACCGGATCAGAAGAAAGCCTTTTCCTTACTAAAAACAAACTTCACAAAATATTGCTTTAGTAACTTAAGAAGTAGGAGGCTCAGACACTAGAATGCATCATATATGAACATTGAGAGTGTTTAGCCTTTAAGTATTTGATTTGTTTAAGATCTAGTATGACAGCGTTAATGGCCAGGAAGGGGAAAAAAGGATGGTACTCGGCAGATGTTATCCACTTCTCTGGGGAGGAGGCATTGTAACCACCGACTTAGTCTCTAGGGGGCTGGATTGTGGGGGACAGCCAGAAATCGTAGAACTACTGCCAGATGAACAATGCTCTCTGTGTCCCGCTATCAGTACCCCTCTATCAATCAATCTGTTAATCCACCGATGGTGGCCTGTCTGTCTCTATATGTTTCTCTTCCTCTCTCTTCTTCCTTCTCTCTCTCTCTCTCTCCAGCCTTCTGTCACACAAATATGGCATTTTATTCTTCCCTAAAGAGATTGTAATATCTTAGTTTTGACATGCAAAATAATAAAACAAACATAAATAAAATACACACAACAACGTTAAGAAAATATGAGACGGAGGACATCATGGGACACATACAGACGGACAAAGATAATTGCATATTGGAAAATACTATTCAGACAAATCAAGACATGCTGTTGGAAGAGAATTGGGTGGGCATGCGTGTCTTGATTGTCTCTGTGCATGTGTATGTTGCCCACACTGTTTGTGGCACTGTTTTAGTTCCGTACGTTTTTTCGTCTGTACTATTGCGTCTGCCTGGGGAGCATGGACGGCCTCTTCGCACATGAGCAGTCCGGTAAAATTAGCTGATGATTGATCCCACTCTAGTGGGAACCTTTCTATTTTTTTGACTCTCGCCTTACTCTAAATAGATATTGTGTTTTAATAAGAGCGCAACAATTTGACTTTGTAATCCCCATTCAACACTTGCAGACAAGAAAGAAAAAGTCAAGTGCTGTATTTGTCTGGATGGCATGCTTATCTTACTCCGTCCCCACGGGCTTGGCTTGTCAGTGCGTGTAGCTTAAAGCAACCCTGGCTCCTTCTCTGAAGTTAGAGTGCTCTATCTCTGTGCTTGGCCAAACAGGGAGAGAGTTTCTTTTTAATCCAACAAAAACATGGGTTACTTTTCAGTTTCGGAAAGTAAGAACGCAGAGGTCCAAATGTACCTGAGCTCGGGAATGTAATTTTTTTGTGTGCAAACATTCAAAAAAATAATTTGCGTTTACTGTCATTGGAATGAATAACTGAGAGGTGTGATTTTTTTTTTAAGAAAACATGTTTTGTGAAAATGTCATTACAACAATCCCCTTCCAATTTCCGTTTTTTCTTGCTCGTTTCAAAAGAAAAATGTGTGTTTTTTTTTTTTTTTTTACAGTTTTTTACCTTCACTTAACATATTGCCTGTGGAAGTTCTTTACCTAGTGAAATCTCTTAATTGTAGCAGTTGCGGCACATCATCAACAATTGCATGTCAAGCCATGAAGCAGTCAATGTGCAGAATAGTGCATATTAACGTAATAAATAAACAAAATATTTTATAAAAAAACACAATACATAATATAAAAATAATTTTACTGAAACTTATAACATTAGTGAGTGTTTTTTTTCTTGTCTAAATCATGACCAATTAAACAGCCAACAGAGAAAAAACATTGTTGCACCTCTACGTGCGTGAGTGGGGTGGTCTGTTGTTGCTTATTAGAGTGAATTATCTCTGATAATCATTGTAATGGGGGTTCAGCTTCTGGTAGCCGGCATCCTGCTGGGCACTAATGCCTAATTACACTGGAGCTTGTCTTGTTGGAACCGTTGTCCTGCCCCCTAGCCCCCCCTCCCCCCTCTCTCTCTCTCTCCTCCCCCCCTTGCTTTCTCTCCTAATCATGCAACAGCCCATCATGTACTCATCACGTCCAATCACTAACGACGAGCAGCACCTCAAAGAGATCACAGTGGATCTGATCAAAAAGCCCGCTGTTGTGTGAGGACCCGCAGTGTTCCGGAAGGATACAATTTTCACCCTGAAGATGACCTGGATATGGCACTGAGCTCTGACCCTAGTGTTTCTGTGTGCGTGTGCGTGGGTGTGTGTGTGTGCATGCGTGTGTGTGGGGGGGAACATATTTAGTATAGTGAAAATCTTGTTCAGGATGATATATATTTATTATCTTATTGCATTGTTAGAATCTATTATCACAATATTATTCAGTACATACAGTATATGTACAACAATTAATCTTTTATTTGTTGGTTAAAAGAATATAGATTGTTGTTAATTGATTGTATAGGGAGTAATCAATAGTGCATGTCAGACACTTTTTTTGTCCAGTAGAGATATTTTTATTTCACCTGCCATGCCACTGGTTTTCAGAAGAATAAATCGAGTGTAAATCCGCCTCCAAGGTTGGTCATTACCGAGCAAGGTAGAGTGATTTCATGGCAGAAGATTGGAAAATGGCCCTTTGTAGCAACTTCATTTACATAGAGAACTGCTGATGGTTCACAACAACAAATGTGCCATAGTCGTCAGAGAGCAGTGCTGCTCGTGGTCTTCCACTGACACTTGATAGTAGTGCATGTACAATTATGCATAATGCACTAATGGCGCTTCCTCATGACTGTCAGTGAGCCGTAGGTAAAGTGTTTCCTTTGCAGACAACTTGATGCTAGGTCTTCTGCCAGGACGCTTGATTTTGCTGACGCTGTACCCTTGACAACAAAATAGCATTGGATCAGCTGAACGTCAGCGCGGCCATCCTTGCAAAGTTATTGGGGGAAAAAAGTTTTAAATTGCGTCTTGAGGGTGGTTTTCAAAGTTTCTTGTATTTGCGCGACACATAAGAAAGATATGGTGTTTGTGAGACTACTTTTCTTTCCACTTCTGCGAACCGTTGTGCACTGTAAACGATTAATTAAACAACGAATCTTCTGGTTATAAAATAATTTTATTACATGAATTGAGTGTTTTAATTTAGAGTCAGAGAAGAAGCCTCTGTTTGAATTGGGGGAAGTATGGAAAACGTCTTTCCCTGACCCGTAGAGAGGGGCGGACAGTAACAAGTATTTTCGCAGATATGTATTTATATGTGGTTGGTCCGAATGGATTCGAGCGGGACACAAATGGGGAGATAAAAACACCACAACAAGCACATGTAAAATGGACCATGTATTTTTGCCTCATGTCTGTTAACTATAACAGAAGATAATTTGTGAAATCAATAATTCTGGTTTAAATTATCACGAATTGAACCACAGCAGGATCACAAACATTTTGTAAAATATAACAATCCTTGATTCGCTCTGTACACCGAATTTCGTATGTTTTATTGTTACTGTTTCTAATTTGACCAATTAAGACCCATCCATATTTTTTTGGGTCAATATCTCTGGCCTTTAAAAAACTGATTAACTACTTTCAAATTTGGGATGCGCAACATCGATTGTTACCAAAGTGCTGCGATAAATATTCCTGGTTTCCATTATTTACGGCAAAAAACAAACAGTTATTATCCACACTAATGGAAATTAGCACGTAGAACAAATGTGAGGAACACATTGAAATTGCAAGCTGAAGCACAGGACTATATCAACTCACAATGTTATGTTGCTAGGTTGTAGCATGTTATGTTATTTTATTTTTCTAGAGTGTTGGCCACACCACCAGTGAGAAAAGTATGAGAAATACTGTCATAAAAGCAGTGTATGACAGAGCTTGATAAAGACTAACTAAAGAAAGAAAATGAAAATTTTATTTATTTATTCTCTCAATCCTATATAAGGCAATCTTCGAAACTCTCCAACTAAGTTTGGGGGTGTGATGTTTCTTAGTACTTCTTTCCACAGGTTGAAAAAAGTCTGTGAAAGATGTTTTCTTCTCCATTAATCGCTCGCTACTTGGATGGAATAAGTACTGTATGTCACACTGCTTGCACTTCACACACACAAAAAAATACCAAACCATTGTGTGGTGCGAGAGCTACATACGCCAGGCTAGTTGGACTTCATTTCAGTATTTCCAAAGCATCTCGACTCTTTGAATTCAACATGGACTTTAGTTTCTCCGACCCCGACTCCAAAGGCTCGGTCCATGTCGGCCGCGCACTCCTTGTCCTCTCCCCTCGGCCCGTCTCGCCCTAATATGTTTCGCTCGTCCGGTACCATCGCTCAGACTTCTGCCACGCATCACGCGTCGTCAGCTCACTCCCGATGACATCCCACTGTTCTGACCATTGATTGACAGGTCAAGCAGCGAGCACAAGCAGGAAATCGATAGTGGTGGACCACTAGACGATACAGGGGGAGTCTTCAAGGAGCTGGCCCGCTGGACTCTCTGCCAATCACCGAGCAGAAAATGTAAGGCCAGCCAGCCATGAACAAAAGCTATCTACAGGCAGAGACACCAGCTTGGATATGAATTGGATTTGTGTTTGGAAAACTTTCGGGGATGAGAGCAAAAAAGAGAGATAGCACGAGGGGGAACGAAAGATGGAGGGAGAGAGAGAGAGAGAGAGAGAGTGGGAGAGAGAGAGAGAGAGATAAAGAGAGAGTTTTAGGAAAATGCATTTGCATTACTTACTGTATGCTCATCATAGGCTAAAGCTCCACTGGGATCTTGGACCTTTGGGATTCGGCATTACCAAGTGGAGGCTCTTTATCCTAATGTGCAGTTGGACCAGGTCTGGGCGAACAGTATGAACATGACAGAGCAAGCTTATTAGCATCCATTCAGCCATTTCCAACTGGCAAAACACGTACACACAGTCTGGGAGAAGGAAGAAACACTTCGCCAACACATGCACGCACACATAAACACAAACACAGCATCACATTAACACACACCTATATAATATCCCCCCTCTAACCTCTTTAAAATGGAGCCTCAGGGGCCCTGCAGGCTTAGTAGAGTCAGGCTTTGTCGTCCCGGCTGATGCTTTGCCCACATCTCCTGGACACACTTTAGAACACTGCTGTCAGGAGCGCTGGCATATCTCCCAAACAAACACTCACAACCGACAATAGTAAATATATATATATATATATATGTATACATATATACATATTTATTTTTTATATTGCCGCACATGTGCAAAAAATGAAGCTGAAAATAGTGAGTGTAAAAAGATATTGCAACATAAAATGAAAAAAGGGGAGTTTACTGCCAACAACATTGTGTGCCTGCTTTCTTGTCAGAGAGACCGCAGTGCTGGAACGCAGGATCTGCAGGGGTTCCACTTGATGTTTTTCCTGACAGCATCCACTTTTCCAACACACGATTTGTAAGGGTCCAAGATCACAACGTCCTTCTGGGAGACAGATGTAGGCGGAGCTCTGTAACCGAGCGTTCTATTATCCTTACCATTTCTAATAATAAAACAATAATAATAAAAAATGTTGTTCGTAGGCGCCTTCCTAGATGCCCGAGGTCTCCGTACACGTTAAGGAATATAGAAACAACATATGCAAATAGATACAAAAATGGTATAATGTAATATCTAAGATGCACTCAACACAAGACACAAGGATACTGAGACTGCTCCCGCATCCCGGCTCCCAATCATTGACCTTCAGCCCTATCGATGAATATCGCAAGTCAGCTTTGAGGCTTAATGAGTTTGATTTGAAGGATAGAGGAATTGAGTTAGTGTAATTGAAGCACTCTCCAAGACGTTTCCGAAAAAGCACATAGAATCCACACAAAACAGACACAGAAAAGCGTCCTCAGTTCAACTATTGTAGCTGTTCAAAGCCTCCACAGCAACAGCCCCCTTAAAATTAGGGAAACTTGTGTTGCCCTCTATTGATTTGCTTTCTGACAGTGGACTTAAACACCACTGATAAAGAATGCTTGGATAATGTTTATAGTCACATCAGTGCAGTACAATAGCTTGTGCAACAAACAGCGTAGCAGCTTCACTTTCCTTCCGTGTAACAGGCATGGCGACCTTGCTGGCAGGCTCTGGCGGTTGGTGAAACATTTGAACGTTATTCAACCGCTGCCACCTTGAGCCCCTGCCATGAACCTGCCTTTCACGTTGCTGTTGACAAAAACACAACGGCACACATCTCCATGGTTACCGCGAGAATTAAAACTGCATCAACCCCCCCGCCCCCATCCACCCCACCCCCCACCCACGCGAAGGAAGAATAGCAGAGGAGAACAGTGACAGCAGGCGATGGATAACGTGTTCTCTCAACGCCCCTCAGAAATGCGCCCTGTCACACACACACACACACACACATTCGTTGTCTCCTAGACGCACACACACACATGCGCGAGCGAACATACAAACACACGTATCACCTACACACAAACAAACACTCAGACATATCACACACCACCACCATCGCCGTCACCCCTATTGTCGAGCCCCCCCCTCCCTCCAAAGCAAAACAATACAAATCCACACAGGATAAATTGCAGTGTTACTGGCAATGGCTTTGTCACCGTCCACTCATGCTCCATGGATGAACGTGGTTCACCGTGTTCCCTGCTCTCACCTCCCTTTCAGATGGTATGTTTGTGAAATGGAATGGAATGAAATGGAACAGTGTCCGTGTCTTATTTTCACCCCTCTCTCTCTCTCTCTCGCTTACTCTCTCACTCTCTACCTCTCTCTCTCTCCCTTTCTCTCTCTCTCTCACTCTCTCTCTCTCTCTCTCTCTCTCTC
>JAVQJS010013378.1:0-23940 GCA_036024795.1 Galaxias rostratus | reverse complement strand
AACACTTCTTCATCGAAGTATCCCCTACTTCTTTGCTAATGAAGGTGGGATAATCTTGATGATAAATGCTAGTGCATGAACCCTCAGTTTTGGATTTACCACGTAAATCCACTAATCCTTTGACTGCTTTTGTCCAAAATGTCTATAAAGACAAAATAGTACAGACGATATTCCCTTTATAATGGGTGTGTGTGTGTGTGGGGGAGGGGGGGGGGGGGGTCCACCTCTCCAATACTTAGCATAAGTCCTGCAAAGTCTCCACATTGCTAGAACATTGCATTGTACTAATTAGCCACTTACCAGCCTCTGAGCTTATAGGCTTCAGGAATGTCTGGGTTGATCATGATTGTGCTGCTGAAGGACACAGAGAGAGAGCGGCCTCCATAATCAGACAGCTTGGCTCCTTTGACGGCCAATATGGGCTGCCCGGTACCATCAAAATTATCTGCCTGCAAACAAAGGAAACACAATTTCTTCAGGACTCACTATGCGTACAAAACATTCCCCCAAGTTCAGACAACGGGAGGAGAAGAGCAACACCTTTGCTGTCGCAATTGTTCTTTTTAAACTTTACATCTTGTGCAGCTCTGCAAAGTCCCGCTGGGTAAGGGATATCTGCCGAGAAAATAAAGGGAACACTGTGCGGCTTGTCAGAGAAAGAAATGGAGGCAAACTGAACCCAGTCCCTCTGAGCAACGTGTAAAATCAACTGCAGGAGTGCAGTTCCTTCATCACTCGGTGACAGGGTATTTACTCAGTGACTTCAACCACATCAGCTTCTATTAAACACAGAGCGCCCCGTTAGATCGCTTGCCTCCTCAAACTGCTGAGCGGCGATTTCCCACCGCAGCCACGCAGCTCCCAACACCTTTTCGATTAGGAGGGAAAGGGGTGGAGATGTACGGGCTCGCAAATGGCTGTCAGGACCGTCAGTGCGTGCATGCAGAGTACACTCTGGAGCATAGCTAGAAGCATCAGCAGGGTTACGTTTCTGGTTGTCTTTACAATGAATGACAGTTTGGATACCAAGGACAACTGCTACCCCATGAAACACAACCCTAATCCCCTGAATAAACATAAAAAATACAAGTAGATTTTCTATGATAATTTGCTGAATTGTTATGTTCTATGCTGGTGACTGTATTTTATAGGTAGCAATTATCTTGAGTATTAAACCTGTCATTCAAATATACCAAGGCCAATAATTGCTCATGTCATACAAGCTACCATTAGATAGCAGAGTTCAACAACTGCATACGGTCCACTTTTTCTAATGCCTTGCGTCTATTGCATAAAGTGACTAGAAGGAAACAGAAAATGTTTGCAAGCTTCGATCCCTGGGTCTGCGGGACCCTGTCCTTACCTCCTCTGCCCACAGCGTCATGGCCACCACTTTGCCAGACATGTCAATGATGTTGACCACTCTCTTTGACACCTCGCGGTTGGTCTTGGTGGTGAGGCGCGTCACGTCTTCCGCGCTCTTGCACACTCCGATCACATCTGCGGGGCAGAAACCGGGGTCACTGGTTGCGTTACACAGCTCAATAACTATTTGGCCTCTCGGTCTCCCCGTGGCGCCCCAGATTTACGGCGCACAATGAAGGGATTCTCCGACACCAAGATGCACCAGAAGGGACCTTGACGGGACCTTGTCGAACGGTGGGACTGATTGTCAGACGTTAAGACATTCACATGTATACATATCATAAATATTGATATTGAGGCTGCCACCTTTAGGTCAGTCAAGGTCTTTGGGTTTTTCCAACTCAAACGGTCCCGGGGGAAATCAGAGACTCTACTTAGGAAAAGTCAGGCGGGAGGTCATTGCCTTGCACCTTCCAGTCACACACATTAGTAATGTTTATTGTGAAGTCCCCATAGGGTAACTTTGGTGAGGGCAGAGGACAGACAATTAAGAAGTTTCCAAAAAGAGACCATCTTTACTAGAGCAAAGCCAGTCCTGTTAACCTTTTCCTTTTTAGTTGAAATTATGCCCAGCCAGGATGCTCGACGCTATGGCTAATGGGCCGCATCAATGATAATTCCTGCAATGTCCATACCCTCACCCATCACAATCCTCCCATCCTGCCATTGTTGGAGCTCACTTCACTAATTCAGAATGTAACGTGCCATGCGCCATGGTTGAGGCCTGCTAATCCTAAAGAGAAATGACTCCACTAACACTACAAGCCGTGGTCTCCATTACCATAATTACCAACCGGGTTCCCTCTTATTATTACCTCCTTATTTTACCAGTGACAGCGCTTTCTCCTCTGCTCACCGGCTCTGCCATAGGGCCCAAAGTCAACCTGCGCCACAGGCTATTACTGTCATCAGCATTATTAATATCACTTTTATCTCTGTGCACTTATAATTACCTCAACCTCCTGAGCGCATCAACCCCCACTCCCCCAGCCCCCGACCTACTCTATTTCAGCTCTGTGATAGCTTATTATAATCCTAAGCCTGTTATTAATGATGGCTATCGCCGTTTGTTCCAGCCACCCGAGACTCCCGCCCTTTCTCACCCACAGTGGCGTCCTTCTCTCTGGCCATGAGATCGGCGATGGAAACAAAGTCGTACTGCATCTTGGGCACCTCGATGGTGTCTTCACAAGGGATGATGGTGGACTCTCCGTTAAGCGTCATCTCGTAGTCGTTCTTCAGGGAGGAGTACTGCTTGTTGGCGATCTTCAGGGTGCCCTTGGAGAAGTAAAACACCTGGACCGTGGGGGGATAAGCAGCATGTTAACCGGGACCGAGGGCTCACCGTACCTGGACCGTGGAAGGATGAGCAGCGTGTTAACAGAGCTCTGGGGTTTACTTCACCCGACTGACTGCTTCGAACAAGATAGGCCTTTGTGCAGTGGGGAGATCAACAACGTCTGGCAGATGATCATAAGCAGCTTATGTTAGTACAGAGCAACGAGATGACTCATTTACACCTCCACGAGGTCGTTTCTGTGCCGTTCTTAGAGCCTGCCCGCTAACACTTCTTTAAGTAGTGTTAGTTACAGTAGCTACCTTTTCACAGACATTAAACAGCTCAAGAAATGTACAGTGTCAGCATAAGGTGTAATCAGGAGACGGGTCTTCACCTTGCCCACTTCGATGATGCTGTAGAACTTATCCACCTCCTGGTTAAAGCCAGTCACTCGGATCTCCCCCTGGTGTCAAAATACAATATGGAACATTACAAATAAATAAATGAAAAACGGTATGAAAACACATACATCTCAGAAAAGACACAACGCTCTGGATAGAAGAGGAGCGACTCACACTTTCATCCACAATCTCCATGGAGAAGAGTTTGCCATCACCACGAGAATTGCTCCAGGTACGAATGGTGTTTTTGTTAGTGACTCGAGCTCGGACAGTCCACCTGAGGGCATACATACGAGATAATTGGGTGGACATAGCTCAAGACAGTGCCTACATACAAGGCCTTGTTTGATGCACACAGACTCACTTTGACTGGTAAGGGTTGAGGCTGGCAATGGGCACAACTTTGGAGATCCCACCAGGGGTACTGGGCAGAGAGGGTTGGGGTTTCTTTCCAAACTCTCGGTTCATGGGCGCTAAAGGAGGAAAGGAGAGCAAAATCAAAAGATCCATGTGGAGAAAAACAAAACAGAGGAGCAACCCGAATTAAAATCACAAGACATTTTGAAAATCTAATTTATTTGACAAAGAACTCTGACTGCAGTACTTATATCACTTTGAGGGACGTTTCTTTGACAAAAAACCCACAACAGCTTAACTGCATTAAGTGAAGGCCCAACAGTAAGAGTTAAGGATTTAAGAGAAAGAACAAATACTAAAATCCTGCCAAAATTAGAGATGAGCATGATGGCGTTTCAGTGAGAGGGATGATTCACATTTCACGGCGTGAAGGCGGAAGTGTGAAATAACAAAGTGAAGCGGCTTCTTTACCGACTGGCGAGTAGAGTGATCTGACTTTGACGTTTTCTGTTTGGACAAGCGCTGCACATTTGATTTAAGGTGCGTTTCATGCCGTGGATTAGAGTTCAAAGTGTCAACTTAAACCCTCCTACTTTGCGAACCACCGCGTTTCTAATAATTAAGCCCCCCGATTCAGCAGGACACACACAGAAGTGAACAATAACAGTGCTGATGAGGACGAAGACCACGACTTGAAATTCCCCAACGGTGGATTAGGAGAGTGATACCTGCTATGACGCAAGATGGAAAATGGCACAAGCCCTCAAAAGTGGTGGATTGAATTTCTACCTTCACTGGACAGTGCAGTTTTACACAGGAGGTCATCTGCACTTCTATTGAATCAGTGGAGAGCGGTTTCAAAGAACAGTACCCACATCACCTCATAGTCTGCATTGTCTTATTGTAATGCACCAAAGGTAGTTCATGGTCCTTGCCTGTTGTTTTTTTCTGCAGCATCAGTGGTAAACAATAATACTGAATATTCGCAGCCAATGTGATGAAAGGTTTTCATAGCACAAAATACAGTTTGAGTTATGTATTCAATGCATTGCCTGTCACAGAGAAACATAATTGACAAGAACATCTGGAGTACAGAAAATAGATCATCTTTAAATACGCACATATGGGCACCAACCAACCAGTTATCCTTCTTATGAGGGGACATTCAGATACGATTTACTCACTCCAAAAAAATACAATAGGAAATACTTTGCTACACAGAGTAGATTTAAACCAAACCAATAATATAGTGCAGGTAGGCACAAGGACAAGGGCAAAGGAAGAAGCAAGTGATTTTCTAATAAAAACATTGTCAACATTACTGGTGCCATTTTCACTGCGGATGCATGAATGTTTATGTTAAATAAGATGCATATAAATGCTGCCATCTAGTGAAAGAAATGAAGAAAGCCCAGTGCATCCACATTGGGTTATATTCCGAGTGTAGTTATGTAAAAATAAAATAACTTCACCTGAATGAATTGAGGGAAGGAAATACACTGGTAGTAGATATGACACTCAATGAATGAAACACACACTATTTTACAGACTACCAGTAGTGTATGTTCATAACAGAGAACTGATATCCAATCCTTACCGTTCTGTGGCTGCAGGGGGCGCACAGGCAGGTTTGATGCAGATTGTGGGGCTTTACTCTGACCTGCAAGGAGAATAACAGTGAGATCAACATTCTGCATCGCTATCACACAAACTCATTTTAACAGTGTCTTGTAATTATTCTAGTTGCATGTCAACTACTGTGAAAATTACAAACGCAACTCATATGGATTTGGTTCAGAATTAAAGGTCACCTTCGGTATAAGGAATCGGTTCTCCAATCTTCTCGCCCACTTCTTCAGCACTCTTCAGGACATCCATGTCCAAGATGACCACCACACGACTAAATGAGCAGTCAACAATACATTTAGACTAATCATCTACCATAACTGCTGGGTTTGAATGTATCTGTATGGACATGTCTGTGTAAAAATATTTGCATTTGGCAGTATGTTTTTCTTTCAAATGGCATTGTGGAGCACAAGAAGCAGCATACCGTCCATCCTTCAGCACATTGGTGACATGTCTCTTTAGCACACACACACAATTAGGGGCCAGTCTGTTATCCTCAGCCATGGGGTTGAGCTGGGTGGAGAGCATAAAAGCTGCATGGGGCAGACAGACAAGAGGAGAAAGAGATGCTAAAGAATGAAATTCATACAAGAAAGCACGCCCACCCCTTTGAAGCAGATATAACATGCCTTAGTAGTAAACACGGAAGAAAGTTCTCAGAAGTATACTCGATACAAGAAAATATCTTAAAAATCACCAATCCAATAGGAAGAATGTTTTTCTGCTTTGATGATTTGCAACAGTATGCCTTTGACTAAATCCTGACTACATCCAGCTGCTCTGCCCCAGGCAATCCAGTGCAAAAAGCAACTCTCGGATTACTCAAGTCCATCTGTTATTTAGACTAGTTCTTTACCAACATATTTCTCTCGCCGAGAAGATTCAACAGAAAACTATCCATTGCTCTTCTGCTCGTTGACATAGTGCCCAAGACAGACATTGGATGGGTAGAAAAAGTATAAACAATATAAACAGACACAAAAACCAAAAGCACATCGTAACCAGTATCGTTATCTTGTAAAAGTTTGCAACTGACAATAGTGAACGGATTTCATAAATACGACTGTAAAACCATATTCAGACATAAGATAAAGTAGTAATTATGCATGCTGTGATGGTAAGAGTTACATTTTAAATGTTATGACTGCAACAGATCTTTGGTTGTGAACAACACATTTATACTTACAAGACATTGTGTGCAGACCATCACTCATCATAAGGCGAAACCTGGCAGGACCATTGCCCCCATCTATTTTGCGGATGTTCTGTATGAGCACATGCGCGTGTGCAACAACAATCAAACTAGCAGCCTTTGTTTCATTCAGATAACTATGCAAACAAATCAATACATACACCAGTGTAATTATAACATAAAAGTACAATTGAAAACTGATCCTTTACAATTAGTTAGCTAAGTCTTACTTACCACCAACTGTAGCACGGGATTGCTCACTTCACTACCTTTTGTCAGGGCCTGAATGGAAAAAATTGGAACCATTCGGTCTTGCAGCATTGTATAACAAAGTCGAACATCAATCTAGAGTCTAGATTCTAGACGTTAATGTAACCCATTCTTCACTAGCAAGCTCTCTAACTTCATTTGATTTCATGACAGGTAAGCGAGCTATGGTTTTGCAAACGACATTTGTATGCTAACTAACGCAACTTACGTGTTCAATTACAACTTAATTCTGTCATTTAAGAAACTGACAGTACGTAGCTGCTAAGCTAGATAGGTAGCTAGCTGGTTTTAATGCGAAGTTGAACAAGTTCAACTAAGACTTCTAGACTCCAGCCCAGGCAAAGTTAGCTCTCCAACGTTAGCTAAAATGTGAACGTTAGTTTACTATTCCCTTAAATTGCATAATAATGCAACTAGTAACTCACCTCTATCGCTCCCTCTGACAGTGTTGCCATATCTGCTGCTGGTATGTTCAAATAGTAAATATATTAGTAAAACAATGACAATGGTTCGGTTGCACACATTTGATACGACTGGCAAACACTGCGTGCATACAACAGTAGTGTGTGTCTCTGGCGCCAAACGCAGGCCTAAACGCGCGAATGTTCATGTGAAATTCACAGACTTCCGTTTCCGATAACAGATCTAGCGTCAGTCATATGGTGGCCCTTACCATAATTCTAGATGCGTCTCATTATAAAGCTGATCGTAGATCAGACTACTATGATTAAAGTCTGGCAGTGTGGACGTCATTACTTGACGTAATTGTGTAACCGGAGACGTTTGTGTCTTCGGTCTGTCCATTCATGCGTTTTCCCCTCTTGCTTATTAACCACTTTGTAAATTGTTATACATCATAGAATCAAGCAAGTTTGGCATGAATAATTTTTGAAGAGCTTCTCTTTTATTTGGCTCTGCAATTCTTTTGAAATTTAATCAAAGTCTGGAATCAGCATGAATATTATGTAGGCCTATAATTTAATTAATGTACACAATACATTGTAGTTAATATTCAATTAAAATAATGACCATAAAAACATAAAATTAATTCAAATCCTCTTCACATGTAAGTTTTTTGGGATATAATTGCATTATTTTGTTTACACACCTTCATAGTATTACAACAATACAGCTATAAAAAATGCAAAATCTTTCTAAGTCGTTTGCAATTTCTCTTATAGGTAACAAAAAGCATTTAAATCCAACTGATTTGGTGAGAAGAGAATCTGTTAACTTTGGTAGTTTTACATGTGGGCTCGCTCCATGTCCAAATTGTTCTGGTCAGTCTGGCAACAATGGATGGTTGTGACCCCTCTATCCTGAAGCAAGGTTCAGCTTACTTGGGTGGACCACCAAACGATCTACCATGTGTTTTTTCTGATGCAAAGACCTCTTTATCTTTGCTGCCAGGTCCTCCTCCTCTCTCCATGATGGGAGCTTCGGGGTTAGGGTTAGTGATGACCCCAACAAAGATCGGTGTTTGTGTCATATCATGAACAAGGGCAAAGAAAAATGGCTGGTTGAGACTGAAAGAGGGGTTGGATCGAGAGATGACCACTGAGGTTGCTGCAGCAGCCTCTGACCCCTCCTCATTAATCTCCATGCTGGTCTTGTGCATCACACTGGATACCAGCAGGGGGCCCTCTGCTATTCCAGCCAAATTGGGATGAGAAAATATATCCCCTAAACCTATGCATAGAGAAAGCAACAATGTATTGGATAGTCTGTGTTCCATTTTATTGACAGAGCCAAGATGGATCATTTGACATTTTCTAAAGGGTGCCTATTTTTATAACTGTTACTATTGAGCAGGGTATTATTAAGTTATGTCCTTACCTATGTTAGTTAAGACCTCCTGCAATTCCTGAGTGTACTCCAGATGGAATTTAGGAAGTTTGACTTGCATTGCCCTGGCTCTGGGTAGGCGAGCATAAAGGTCAGCGATATCCAGTCTTTCTGCCAGTGTGGACATGTTCACCTGGCCAGACATTGGTACAACTACCAGAAGACTCATCTGCGTTTTGAATGGAAAACGAGCCACCTACGTTTATGGAGGGAAAAAGGGTTTTTAGAATTTTACATTGAACCTCATGTCATTGTTCTGAATACTGAAAACAGACATTGAGTATATCATAATAGAGATTGGTGCAAGTCATGATCAGGCAAGGCAAGGGAAATGTGTTTGTCTACCACATTTCATTCATGGGCAATTCAAAGTGCTTTGCATTAAACACGCAAGCTCATTTAAAGCAAGAAAAAAAAATACTTTGAAACACTTCAATCAATTGGTCAAGCAGAAGTAATTAAGTGGATAACTCTTAACCTGTGCCTCCAGGTCGTTATCGATAAGCAAACTCAATGGGTGTTTGACACCTTCCATCATTTCAACATCCACCATGTGTTTGTCATCAATATAAAAGACACCTCTGGAGGTGAAGCGGGGGTCAAAGCGAGCCTTCCATTCTCCTAATGAAGAGGGAAATGAATTGCCTTTAACCTTAATTCAACCACATGACTATCGTTATAAAAGTGGAGGTCACAATTACCTTTGAAGTGGACAGCATTAATAATCAGAAGAAGCAAATTAGGTGGTAGTGTAGACAGGAAATCTGTCATTTTCCCATGTGTTGCTTTTTCCACCCAACTGTTGACCTGTTGCAGCCCTTCCAAGGTCACAGGCTCTGATTTGTATACACGCTTGGATTCCGTAACAAACTCAGGCTTTGGTTCAAACCCTGTAAAATTTGTTTGAATTTTCAGAAAAAACACCAAAAACGGCTCGACCGATTTAGAGCTGAAAGGTTTACATTGAAGAAAGTGCTCTACCTGAACAGAAATATTGGCTGCAAACAGGTGGCTACAAACCCTCTGTACTCTGCTCAACTTTCAAAAGTATAAAGTTTAATAACAGTCTTATTTTGTGTTATTGCATTCCAAAGCCACGTTGCAAAGTAATGAAAAATGTACCTTGACGAAGAAAGATGCGTGTCGCGATTTGCAAGCCACTCTTTTTGAGCTGAAACAAGACGTTACGTAGAGAACGGTGGTAACAAGGCAGTGTGTTTGAATGAAGATGATGCATCAACAGCTCCTCTGTCTCATTCACTGCCCCTGGGAATCAGATAAATCCATCAAGTTAGTCATAGAAGCTACTATATTCTATTTTTAAGTTCGTTGAAGTTGCATTGACTAACAAGACCATTAAATGGTGTAATGTCAGCGTGTTAATGTTAAAAGAATCACTTCAGAAAGTGAGGTATAACTTGTACTACTTCTAAAGCCATCTTGTTACCTTTCAGTAAAAACTTTATCAGAAACAGCAACAGAATCAGTCTAGAGAGACTATAGTATAACAAGTGTAACAGCTTTGTTGAACAATTGAACATATTGAAAAGATAAAATCAAAATCAAGATTCATACCCAATGCCAGCTGGGACAGTGCTAGTGAAATGCTAATGGGAGATATGATCACATTGGGTTGTTCATGCGTCTTCAGGTTCTTTAAGAGCACCATTCCCAGTCTAAGAACCGATTTAGAAAGAACCACCCTGGATTCAGGACTCCGGATGACAGCCTTGCATTCCCCATCCTGCTCTTCCTCTGAAGAGCCTCCAATTAAACTGTACATGTCGGTTGTATTAGAGTTTTCAGGTTCTTCTGTAAAACCATTTTCTTGAGGTATTCCCAGCTACATTGGAAATAAATAGTTTGAGATAAAGTAAAAGATAAAACAATGTGTTTTGTGTAATATTTGCCTTGTCAGTAATGCTTTTCTAAATCTCACATGGGTCCCTGCAGTAAGATTCTGGTACACTTCACACTTGACAATTAAGTTAACACTTGTTTGATAGAAATCAATGTAAATTTAAAGCCCAAAACATATTAAATGGCACAAAGAAACAACTAATCTGGTTGATGACAGTAAATTGTCCTATTCTGAGAACAGGCAGATTAATATTATTTTTAAACCTCCTGTGGGGGGCTGGTTCCTTGCATTGACAGCATCCCTTCAAAGCCATCTTCATCTTCCACTTCTGTATTCTGTAAAAAATAATATTTGTAGTTGTCAGGAAACATTTAACACTTAAATTAAGGTGAAAAACATTCTTAATGATTATTTGCTTTGCCCTACTGTCAGTCCCGCTCTGCAAAAACAGATCAACAGGAGTGCGAGAAGATGCAGGTTCATTTTTTAACTCAGAGTCTGAAACTGAAAAGACACTCACAAGTCGGTTACGGTGTCACCTTCCGCTCCAATCTCACTTTTGGTTAAACCTTGGCAATGCCACAAAGGTTGCACAGTACAATTCTACATCATCTATGTAACTAAACAAGAAGCAATCTCACCTTGATTATTAGACAAATCTTTTTTTCTCTCTATGAAGGTTCCGATTAATGTCACCTATACTGTCTGGAAGAAAAAAAATGTAATTCAATCAGGGAAACGGGAATAGTTCAGGGTTATTGTAGAGAAACTGTGATCTCTGATAACATACATATAATACTTGTATGAACAAGTCCAGACGTTCGTTCATATTTCATCAACCTCATCACGAAAGAAATGTCACTAGTATATTAAGTACATATGAAGAACATTTGCAAACTAACTTCAAACCGATCACCAAGACTGGAGGCACACACTAAACCATAAAAATAATTAAACATTTGTTCTCACCTTTTTTTTTCTTCTTTTTTTTAGATGTAAAGCATGTTATTCCCAAATTGAGAGAGCCACCGCATGTGGAATTGTTGCGTGTAAAAGATTGCCTGTTGGTCAGTCTACAGTTAAATAGTAACTGATATTGATCTGAGCCTGAAATGAGCCACCGCTTGCATGCAAATGTAGCTATTGAGACTAATCCGGGGGTAAATATTGAAGCCAAACCAGTCTAAAACTATTGGCAAATGTGTATTATGACCCATCAAAACATGTCCGTAAGGAACTTCCTCTTATCTTAAAATAATGCATTTTCCTATTTGTAAGAAAATTCACAAACACAGTAATATATTAACCCAATGTGGGTAAAACCAATGCCACGTATTTAAGAACTATTTGTGAGAACCATCTGGCAATCTATTGAAACCAAAAAGTCACCAAGGAATTCTGGTTGAAATGTTTTGATTGCAGAACTCCACCATTTCACAAATTAATGTAATATTGGTGTCTCATGGTTCACATGAGATCAGATGGGATTTCTCTCTGCAAACACCAAATGGGACTTTGTCCAATTAGAATCACTGAATGTTGTAATATATTTTATTTTCTCTCAGGCATCTGGACTATCAGAGATTATGAAAATAAGAACAGCTACGGTGTAGGTAACATTTTATTAAACCTGTTAATAAATAAAATAAGCCAGGTACTCATAATTGTTCTCATTAAAAGGCTTCGTAATACATATAATCACCAATAAATGATTACAAGAATGTTGTTAAAATGATTAATATCTTTTCAAAGCAAGGTTATTTGACTACAGCTGAATACAAAAGTTACAGAAAATTTTAGAAAATGTAATATTAGACTTAATCATTCTGACCTTTTAAATACACGGCTCACAGTTTACATCACTCACCCATACAAACTAACTGTGCAGAACATGGATATAATGAAAGTGCCAAAAAGCACAGTATGTAGGCAGTCAGATGGGTAGACAAAAAAAAAATGAAATGAAGCCTTGGCAACAGGTGGAATAATGTGGGCATCAATGAAAGAACTGTTTATCTCAGTAAATACAAATTATGGTACAGATAGGAAAATCTAAAATGTATTCAGAACAAGTTGGTAAAATCCCCTATTTTGATCATTTATAGCCATTGCAATTGTCTGTAATCCTTGTTTACTGCAAACATTACATAATAAGCATTTTATAATGCAAACATCTGACTGTTCCTATGATAGGTTGTGTAACAGGTAAATACAACTTGTCTCAAATCAGTTATACAATTATCATCAATCCAAATACCATTGTTCTAGCACTTGTTATGTGCTACTCCATTAATTTAAACTGATTTGTTGAAACGTATTTTAGGAAAATATGCAAATTATTGTGCAGTAGGGCATACGTTGTGCATTTCATTAGACAGTCGCTAATTACATCTGCCTGTGTTGGTTACAGTATTCTACTTGGTACAATTTGAGATGCATCTAGCCTGTCAAACAAACGATTAATTTGTTCCTGATTCATAAACATTTTGATGAGCATTCATTACTTCATTAGCAATAAATGTTGCTAACACTATTCATAAAAAAGGTTGAATCTACAAATACTGCATAGTTATTCAGTGCATCTGATGCATTGTGTGACCTAATGTCAGTGGGAAAGAAAAAGCGGTGTGAATCTCACAATGTCTTTTTGGTGTTTATATAATATGCATCTATTTGGAGAGTATAAACACTACATGAGAACCATTTGGTTCCACCTTCCTGAGCACACCAATTTCATTCCTCTGAAAACATTACTTGACCTAGTTAACAATAGGAAGATTTAAATGTAATCAAGTTGGAGAAGCAAATCAAGTTTTTGGTTGCACAATAATACATCTCAGAAGAGCTATAAGAATGCACTCAGTCTGCTATTTTGGTCAGAGACTGCAGACAGTATTCCTCATGAGAAGTAGGAAGCGTAAGCTTATACAACTACAATGCTGCCTCCAACATCAAGTCCTCATGTTTAGAGGAGCTTTCCTTTTGTCTGATCAGTGGAATTAACTCTAATCCCAAAATGACAGGGTCTACGGCAACAGCTATTATAAATAAATCACTGCTAAGGTCAAAAGCAGTGCATGGCATAACGCTGACCAAACGACTGAGCTTAAGCTAACAGTCTGATGGCCCCATTTTCTGAGCCCAAGAGGAGAAGCCTTTTTGTGGGCAAAACAGCAAGGCTTGTGAGGGTTCCACGGAAGTTCTCAGAGCTGAGCCTGGTGCTGCTGGCAGGATTGGCTGAGATATCCATCATGGAGTACACCCCTATCTTATTGGCCACGGTGCCAGCCACTATCTCTGACCCGTAGAGATCAAAGGCATGGATGGGGTCAGAAGGAGACTTGTACTGGTGAAGTGGCTTGTTTTCCTGATCCTTCCACACAGTCAGAGTGTGGTCAGTAGATGAGCTGATCACCAGATTGCCCTCAGCAGCCTGTGAATCAGACAAAATAAGTACTATCATTGAAGGGAGAAACCAAATTGAGCAACATCGTGTTCCCGCCGAAATGTTACAAATATATACAACTTGTCTGACAAAGTAATCAGTGGGGAGGCAACAGGTCTGAGTAATATTTTTGGGCCAATGAAAATTACCCATATTTCTAATGAGTAACTTGTGTCCATATTTGCACAAACTTGTGCCTCCAACAGCAGAGACACAATCCTTGACCTCTACAATTCAGGGTTAAATAAAGTTTGCCCATCGCTAGTGCTTTGTTGACAACTTTTGAACAAACCTACTGAGTACATCTATCCCCCCTTCCAAATACCAAAAGCGACTTTCTCACTTTATGGAGTGTCTGACTGAAAACCGCACTTGGCTTTAAAATGTGCTCCAACAGATGTCACCTGACTGCTAAAAATTGCATTGCCGGACTGCTCAGTGAAAAACGACGAACTGGACCGAGTGTGCCCATAAGTCCACTCATATAGAAACAGGCTGTCATGAACCCATCCAGTTTGTACAGAGGTCATTCATAGAAACAAGTATTGTGTCATTGCTAACCCCCCGCCCCATAGCTTTGTGCATCTTGATAATGCTACTATTTTCAAGATCTGAAGCAATCATGGCTTATGTGAAGATGTAAAGTGTAACAGTCTGTGATTCTCAGACGTATTACTACAACAAAAAACGCCAATTGTCTTTAGAGGGTGCTCTGATGCGTGTAAAATATGAGTGTGCAACATGCGCTGACCGACCTTCATCAGGAGGATATCTCCCTCGTGAGCGGGCCAGCCGCGCTGCACCAGGCCTGTGCGTGCGTCGAGCAGGACAATGAAGCCTGAGGAAAAGCCGGCAGCAATGGTGCGCCCACTCGGACTCACTGCCAGGGAGCGGATGAGCCCTGCGCTCACATTGTTGTACGCCAGACGGAACTCATGCTAGAAACGGAGGATTGGGCTGTTTTATTCATAAAACCATGACAAAGCAAATAGCGTACACTATTTGAGGCATAATTGTAATGCAAAGGTAAATGATGGTGTGACGGTATAAAACATAATGTCGAGAGTGGCAAGACTAACTCTACCTGCAGGCCCGGTTTACGCGGGTCGATGAAGCGGAGGATAGAGTCTGCACAGCCAAACACTACACTGCAGTGTGGCGCTGGCATGGTGGTCACAGCTGTGATTGGGGTCTTCACGTCCAGTGCCTCGTACGAGCGGATCTGTTTGCCTGGGCACAGGGGGGGGAAGACAAGACACTCGTCACATGGTTTTGGTTCACCATCAAAATATTAGCATTTCTAAACACAGCCGCGTTTTGCCTCCACTGACCTGTGAACTGGTCCCAGAGGTGGACGGTGCCGTCACAGCTGACCACCTCCTGCAGAGCTTCAAGTTGGCCCACGTAAAACACTGACTTGCGGTGGTCCGTGTACGTCAGCCTGGGCTCCACCTCCTTGGTCCCGTCGCCATGGTTATAAAGGGGCCACAGCTTCACCGTCTTGTCCTTGCTGCCAGACAGGAAGTAGTCCTCTCCCGCCAGCGGTGCCAGGCACTTGGCAGTGCCAGAGTGGCCCAGAAAACTCTGCAGACGGATCTGGTGAAAGTGGAAGTGGGGGTCCAGCTGGTTGATGCCGATTTCATACTGCCAGTACGCCAGCCAGTTACCCTGGAGAGAACGTCCACTACGGGGGAGCTCCTGCTTAAGGGCGCTGTCCTCGGGAGTGGGGCCGATGACCCAGGAAGACGAGCAGAAGGAGGAGAAGGAGGGACCGGCTGATGGGAGGCTGAAGTTAGAGGCTGCCGTGATGACGGGCGCGGAGTGGCTGCTGTGAGAGCGCCCCCAGGTGTCCGCAGAGCCCAGGAGGGGACTGCCGCTTACTTCCGCCTCCCGCGACACCTGGATACGGTTTCCCACAAGGTGGCTGCCGAACGTGCCGGACTCAGGTAGGGAGTCTGAACTTAGAGAGATGGTGGAAGGGGCAGGGAAGGGGCTGCGGCCTACATGCCTGCCAAGGCCCGGGGAAAGGCCCACAGAGGGGGACGGCGGTGGCTCTGCCCGGGCCCCTCCGGCTGAGTTGTTTTCAGGGCTGCCTGGGCTGACCCTTTCGTGGTAGGACAGGGCCAACCTCCAGACCAGCTCATGGTTAGGAACCAGCTTACGAATGAATGTGTCACCTAAAGAATAAACAGCAAGGATTAAGACATGCTAATTGTTTCCCAGCAGGACAGTGACTTTAACAGACTGGCTAAGGAGACGAGGGCTGTCTCTTACCAATGAGGCAGTAGAAAGGGACGTAGGAGGCGTAAGCCATCTCGGCATTAAACACAGCCTGGAGCTCCTCCAGTACCGCCAGCTCATACGTCACGCAGGACTCCTCCGCAGTGTGGACGTCGACCATGGTGATCTCTCCTACCACCCTGCGGGGGGCGCTCTCCATCTGCAGCAGAACAGTCGACACAGTGTTACAACATCCCGTGGGTTAAGATTTGGGATCTAATACAATTACAATCCATACCATTGTGAGTAGAGTCATTTCCACCTTGACCAGCCTCACACTAATCCCATCAAAAATCAGTTCACGCGCTTCCAGAATGTGAAGGGTATGTTGTGTGTGGTATAAAAATGGCTTTCACTTTTTTCTATTTATACCTGATGCCGCAGGCTGTGCAGCAGGGTGAAGACTGTGAAGAACTTGCGCAGGGTGTCGGCCATATGCTGCTGCACCATCTCCCTGCCGATGCGCAGACAGATGAGGGCCATCAAGCTCAGTGTCTTCAGACACACGGCGGAGCGCGTCTGCACACCACTGGGGAATCTGGGGCGAGAGAAAGGGTGACAGACAGACCCTTTTTAATACAATCCTTTTCTAACCTTTATATTGTGTTATACCTGTTACCCCAGCATGACAGGCATGACTGACACATAGATGACAAGCAATTCCTATATTCATAGAGGGTCTATATATATATATATATATATATATATATATATATATATATACTGTGTTTGTGTGTGTATTCCTATATATATATAAAATAAAAAACAGTTTGGGTGCCAGTTTGTGCTTGTCTGTCACTTGGGCACATACCCCAACTTGGGGCTGGTGAGCAGGTCCAGCAGAGGTAACAACACGTCCTGGTTGATCTTATTGAGCATGTCCATGAGGGTGGTGTCTGAGAGGAAAACAGTGATCTTCTGAGTGAGCACCACAGCTCCTAGCAGGCCTGCTTCCTTACGCGTGTTCAGGCGTTGGGATGACGGGGGAGACACCTGTGAAACAGCCCGAGGCAAAAGTGAGAGGCGAAACCAAACCGAATAGAAAAGGTCCCTGCCAGCAATTAACTGTTTTACTTCGATGAAAAGTGCTTTAAAATTAAATTTGTGTTTCAACAAGGTTTTTACAAGTAGCAATAAGTGACAGACTTTTCTCAAATAAAGCTTTACTGTTTAATTTACCAAGTAGCCTATGTAGGGGAGATACTGGTAAGTGAGCACTGGCTCTCCGTAAAGGTGGGCTATGTATATCAGACAGTCCAGGACAGGCTCTGCTGTGTGGTCTCCCACCACAGGCTTCCTCTCATACACACTGCTCATCCCCACACTCTCTAGACCGCTGTCTTCTGTGGCAGGGGCCACAAACTGGTGCTTGTCGAGCCCTGAAAGCAGAGCGGGAAGTCACATAATGAAATCACGGGCTGTCAGCATGATAACGCTGGTGGTGGACGTTGCAGCTCACCAATGTAGCAAGTTGTCAGCAGCCGGAGTAGATTTCTGGCCACATATTTTGATGTCACAGTAGGCCCGAGCTTCGCAGACAGCCATCTCACCGTCTTACACACTGTGTCTGCGAAGCAAAAAGACAAGCAATCTCATCTGCAACTGCTGACAGCAATGAACAATATTTAATCAACAGGGAAATATAAACATGTATCATGGTGGATAACTGACCGAGAAGGATTTTATGTTCTTTTTCTTCGGAGTCTTCAGAAGGGTCCTGCTCCTCCGAATCCTCTACCGCAATGCCCTTTTCCGTTTCTGCCAGCGCCATCCCGTTTACAAACTCCCCCTCCAGAGAGGCCATGGTGGCTCCTGACTCCTCTGTGCCCCCAGACAGACTAAGCCCCTCTTTGCCCTCCTCGTTCTCAGTGGTCTCCTCGTCCTCCAGCTCCCCTCCATCCTCTCCCTCACTGGCCTGCTTCAGGTCCTGGCTGCTATCGGCTGACCTCAGACTGGCTCTGTCACGCACAGAGTCTCCGTCTCCTATGGACATTTCGCTCGCGCTGCTCTTGTCGCTCAGTTTCCCCACACTGAGGGACTCCTGGTCCTGTTCCTTGGAGCCTGGACTCGGTTGTTTCCCTGTCACCTCTCCGCTCGGTCCGTTGTTGACGTAGAAGCCATTTTGGAAGTCCTCCCCCTCAGAGAGAAAGACTTGATCGTTGAGGCTGACCCCTGAAGAATAGTCCACCAGCCCTGGTTCTCCTGGCGCTCCGACAGCCCCGGTCCCTCCGCTGCCAACCCCCACCTTGCCACTTACCGAGCCGGATGAAGGTCTGCCCTCAACACACTCGTAGTCCTCTTCCTCTTCTTCTCCTAGGTCACAGGCCCTCCTTCTTGGGCCTTTGCCGGTCTCCCATTGGGAGCCTGAGTCTGAGCTGCAACTCTCAAAGCCAGTGATAACCTGTAGCACATGAGGCAAGAGGCTTGATAGGAAAGCCTGAAGGCCCAACCTTACGATTAGCTGCAGGACAAAGCAGTCGGTGTAAAGGTAGAAGCGTCCTCGCAGGCACCGGGGGTTCTCGTACACGCTGACCAGTGGCTTTAGTAGGTACTTACTGGCGTTCCTAGGTCCCAATACCCTGGAGATGGGCTCAAACAGATACCAAGCAGCGTAGACTGCAGTGGACTCTTCGAGCATGAGCGACAGCACAAAGGGCAGGAGGATCTCCAGGCCCTCAGCTGTGATGTTGCCCTTCAACAGGGTCTCCTGCTGCTGCCACAGGTGGAACACGACGTCCCTGCCCTGCAGGTTGCAGGAGGCCTCCATCTTGGCTTGGTAGGAGAAGATGAAGTTGTGAAGGGCTGGGAAGTAGGCGGGGAAAGGCAGAGGGGAGACAACAGGGCTGAGCAGCTGGGAAGGGTTCGGGGGAGGGAGACCCTCAAAGATGGGGTCATACTTGAAAAGGAGTGGACGAGGACACCGTGCCGTCTCTGTGTGTGCTTTGGAGGAGTGCTTGTGGATGGGGAGCAGTGTTTCAAGGGCGAGGTGCAAAGGCAGTGGCACCTCACGCAGGCTGGCCGAGCACAGCTTCATCACAGCTTGGAAACGCTGGCCCAGGGGGCAGCCGGGTTTCACACCCCGCAGCTTGGAGAAGTAGAATATCTCTGCGATAAGAATACCGAGTGCTTGCATGTCCCTCTGGTAGAGATCAGTGAGAGACGGAAGCCCCTCCAGCCCCTCTGCTGCCCCTTTGACTACGGACCCAGAATACGGCCATACTTGAGCGTGAAGACTTTTCACTAAGAAGTTGTTCAATTTCTCTAGCTCCTCGAGGGGTCGCAAGGGGTAGAATCCCTCAGGCATGGTTATCTTGAAGTCATCTGCGTTGCTGGCATTCACAGACCCCTCCCCGTGCTTCTTGCTAGTGGATACAGCTCTCTGTAGCATTGTGCTGCGTAAGCCAGGCCCCATGGCATTTGTGGCACTACCTACCCCTTCAGCTGGAAAGGAGCTGGGGGACTGGGATGCCACCATTGCGCCATGCTCCCCACCTGTCTTACCACCGGATGTGCTAATGTGCGGCAGTGGAACAGAGGTGGGGGCAGAGGAAGAGACCGTGGAGGCTAGCGAGTCCAGAGCCTCCATGCCTTGCTCCAGCTCCTCATCTCTGTCCACCATGGTCCAGCCACTGGACTCACAGCCTGTGGCCTCTGGCACCATCCCATCTACTGTGTCAGCCATGGCACTGAGCTGAGGGAGTGGGAGTGAAGGCACGTTAAGAGCAGCGAGACCCAAGAGCGGAGGCTCGGGTGAGGAGTATTGGTAAGGAGCCAGGCGAGGTGGATGGGGCTGGTCGAACAGCTGCACCACACCATAGCTTGTGAGGTGGGTGTGGTTGTCCACAAGGTGCAGGCAAACATTCTTGGCCTTGACCGCTTCCTTGCCTGACAGCTTGTAGCCAAAGGTGAGGTCTATCCAGTGGTGCAGCTGCTGGGAGACCTCTCGGCTCTCCAGGAGACGCCGGTGTACCTCCACAAACTCCTCGCATGAGCTGCACCATGGGGGCACGTCCAGGTCTGGCATGTCAGGGTGGATGGAGTGGAATATGGCTGGGTCCGAGTAGAACTCTGGGATGCACTCGTCCGGGGTCCAGCTCTGAATGCGCTCCATGCTGGCTGGGTACTCGTTGGGCTCCCACTGGGACCTTACGTGGCTGCACAGGACCGACTTGGGTGTCTGCCGGGCCTTGTACACATAGTAGGTGATATCCGACAGCACGTCTGAGATGTGATGGGGAACGTGGAGGTGGTCGGATGGTCCTGCGCCCCCAACACCCCCCGAGCCCCCCAGGTCTCCGCCAACCCCACTTCCTCCTCCACTGCTAGCCGCCGCCAGAGCCTCTTTGGTCATTTCGTAAGTGAAATCTAGCTGCTTGTCCCCTTTGGTCAGTCTGAACTTTGACCTGTGGAGGTCTCGAAACCTTCCGAACGGCACAGTGAAATCCACCACCCACGGCAGCACCGGGTGGTAGTTGGGGTCTCCCTCCCGTCGCCCAACTAAACGGTTGAGCTCCATAAGGTAACGGAAGTTGCTGACACGACCATGGACCCAGTCTAAAACCAGAGACTTGAGCGTGTCAAAGCACTCAGTGCACAGACGCTTGCTGCCACCGTTCACGTCGGCATTGTCCCTCCTCTGAACGCTTCGTGAGGCTTGTCCTCCAGCAGCACTGACATTTGCCTCCCTGTCCTCGCCCAGTTCTTCGTAGTGGGCCAAGTTCAGCCTCAGGCGGCTGCAGAGCTGTTCGTCTACCGCAATGTCCTGCAGGGAGAGCTCTCCACATGACAAGCCTGCAGCGTGGCATGCCTTCAGAGCTATGAGTATCTGGTAGAGGATGAATAGCACTTTGGCATGGCTGTTGGCCAGCTTGGCGGGGCTGTAGGACACTATGTCATGGAGAGAATACTGGGTGTAGGGTAGGACCACGTAGAGCATCTCAGCAGATTCTAGTAGGCACTCGGCAGGAAGAACGTTTGGGCACAGATGGTCCGCTAGGGTTTTGGAGGAGGAACTGGATAGAAATGTGTTCTCCTTTTCTTTCTCTTTAGCTGGAGAGAGAGATGGAGAAACTCTGTCGGTGGAGATGAATGTAGAGCTGAAGAGCTTTTGTAAACCTTGGCGCACAGCATCGATGGCTGCCACATGCATCTGTTCAGTGGGGCCCGCGTATGGCTGCACACGGCTGCGATGAGCCTCACACCAAAGGTTCCTGTGAGAAACAAAATACATATGTTAACAAAGAGCGAGTGATCTAATTCGCACAAAAAGGACAATGAATTTTCAATTCCATGAATGACCTCTTGATAAACAACTAAAAACATATTTGAAACGTTTATGACAGTATTCAAGAGCTGTACTAATAGTTACCCAACACAATACTGATGAAAGGCAGTACATTTTATCATTATAATCCTAATTAAGATATAACCGTGTCTCATAGAAACAAAAGTAATTTCATAGGCCTAGATGCTCGGTACCTGACATTGTGCAGCGACACACTTTGCATGGTCTTCATGTAGGAATCCTGTGACACTGCATCTCCTTGGTGACTTGGTTCTCTAGCCAGCCTATAGCTTAGCTTACTTTTACTTAGGCCCTGGATGCACACCCGTATCCAAGTTGGAGGCAGCTTTGTCTGGGAACGCTGGAGAAACGTCCGTATCTCAGCCTCACTGCTGCTGTCAAAACGGGCACAGCGGGCCATCCTCCTCTCCCTCAAGCTTAGAACCCAGCGAGTCGATACAAGGGCCACCAGCTCATGAGAACGGGATCCAGGACTAAGCTGCCGCCGATCCACCCCAAGGTCTTTCTCCACTGCCGAAACCAGCCACTCCATGGTGGCTTATGATGCCTGCGATGAGTGACTCAGAGGCCACGTTGCCTCTGCCTGGCTGCCTCTCACAGTCTAGGACTACACTCACTTTGAATGTGTAAACACCGGCATCAGGAGCAGGGTTGGATGGAATGTTATCTGAGGGTTAAGTGAGAGTGGAAATATCATGACTTCAGTCTTCACAAAAACTTTCGTAAAATGCAATGTTTCAACTAAAGGTTTTTAAGGGCATATGACTGCCTTGCCCTATCCAAACTGTCTTAGTCTCTCAAAAGTGACTAATTTTTCTCACATTAACATGCTGCACCAGAGCTTAAACAAAGAACAAGTTTGATCTACCTTGATTTTTAGGAAATAGATGGTAGTATAGTTTAGCAATACTTGTGCAGCACTACAAAAAACTGTCAAAACGTGGAAGGAACAAAAAAGGAACTTCTGAATGCATAAGCCTGCTAGTAGATAAGGAGGAACTCACCATACAACCACAAAAGCAATCATGCAAAACTCCCTAATTTTTTTTGTGACATCTGCGGATTCAATTGGGCAAACATAGATTTTAGACTTACAGTTAACATGTGTCTTGTTTAAAAAAAGATAACCGTTCCACTGAAAATGTGTGGCTTCGAGCAAACCAATGACGATGGCCAAGTTGTACAACACTGAAGCTAACTTGGCCATGTTAGCTAGTTTGCTAAGAATATTGTAAACAAAACTGTACTTACAAGAGCCAGTAAGGTAGAATGTGAAAATGTCACATCATTAGATACCCAGCACGAGTCCAGTATTTTAGTTATTTGAGTTTACGTTCAATTAGCTACATAAAACAATTCTGTTTTTGATATTGCTAAAGCTTCGTCTTTCCCAATCGGACACAAATTAGTATCGTCTCTATGTCGCTTATACAACAGATTCCATATTTAGAGCAAATTGAAAAAACTTTGCAAACTGTCTGCAGGCTATGCATATGCTGACTTGTCAAGACATATATCAGTTCGTTAACCGATGATGTATAGGTCTATGTGCTTGTAGCCATGTTGTTCAGTCCTAACGCTCACGTGACCCCGATCAACCGCTTGTTCGCTGTGCTCATGTGATCGCTTGCTTAAGGAATCAGACTGATAGTCCGAAATAGATCACACGTCCTAGTTTGCAGGCTATTGCACTAATGCTACACGATGGTATTGACAGCGAGTTAAATTTACAAAGCTAACTGGTCAGTTTAAACATACAAGAGTTTAAATCCATGTGAAAATAGTGGGGTTTTTTTTGACTGATTGTGTGTATTTCTGTCGAATAGGGCTCGCCAGAAATTGCAGTTTCAAATGAAGTCCACAAGGTGGGAATCTAACATTATTTGACTAAACGAATAGTCGGAGATCCCACTTTTTGGCAACGATTCATATTCTTCATGATGTTAATATATTAACAATAATCCAGGTTAATGTGTGCCATAGTTTCAGGGAAAGGCGGTTTCAACAGGATTTTAATTTTAAAAATAATATACCATAGTCCAAATAGAGCATCACAAGGCTAAAAGTTCTCATTTGATAAATTATTCGTTTCGCAAAACCTTGTGCGTTCAGCTTTTAAGCATAATCTGTATGAAGACATCCCGCATTTAACTAAAGCAAAAAGTGGTTGCCCACTTAAAGTTGTTTCAAAACGTCCATTGTTCGTGGCAATTCTATAAATAGGCAAACTTGCCTTTCAAACAGCAAAAATTTGACTACATGAGACTGAAAAACCTATACTTATAACACAGGCTTTGAAGACATGCAATTACAGGGGCATAAAGTCGTAGCCAAAGCCAAAGGGCACCTATGAACTCAAGCAGGAACATTACAGTGCGTAAAAACTTGGTGACTCAGGGAAACAGCAAGATCTGAAATTACTTTAATAATAACTATGTATGTATTCTGGTGATAGTGAAAATAGTTTTTGCATAATGACGTCATACCTTTACTATAGGATCACCAGTGAGGTTGAAGCGGTCTCTCTCGTGCGCGCGCGCGCGCTCTATCATTATGATTCTGAACTTATTTTCTCTACGTGGACCCGGGGGGGGGGGGGGGGGGGGGGGGGGGGGGGGGGGGGGGGGGGGGGGGGGGGGGGGGGGGGGGGG
>JAVQJS010013359.1:0-15701 GCA_036024795.1 Galaxias rostratus | reverse complement strand
TTCTCCCCGTGTTAGCGTGGGTTTCCTCCGGGTACTCCGGTTTCCTCCCACAGTCCAAAAACATGCAGGTTAATTGGTGACTCTAAATTGTCCATTGGTGTGAATGTGTGAATGTGTGTGACTTGCTGTATGTCAATGTGTTAGGCCTGCGATGGACTGGCGATCTATCCAGGGTGTACCCCGCCTCTCGGCTGGGATAGGCTCCAGCCCCCCCACGATCTGTATAGGAAAAGCGGTGCTGATGATGGATGGATGGTTATTTCTTTATACTTGACATAAGATATTAAACTTGCAGACAGAATCGTGAAAATGCTGAGTGAAAATTATGAGTTTGAAACACTCGGACTGTGCCCTCCATTTTTGATGATAAACTCAGTCTGAAGAACGTTAGGGCTTTCATGACAGTAAAGTGCCATGCTAATATATGTATTCCCCCCTATGATTGTATAGGATTGAAGGACAAAACCAATATGGAAACATCATGTATGATCGCCGTGTTGTCAGAGGAAACACTTATGCCCAAAACATCATACCAGTGGTGAGTGCACCATTGCTAGCTAATAATTTTAGGGAACATTGTCAGCATACTAAAAAGAAGTATTGCAGTGAACCAGAGTGAGTGAATGCCATGATTAGTCACCACTTGTCTGCATGAAGAAATTATATGTCTATCTTGTTCTAGTGCTCGTTATGTTTTGAGACAGGCAGCGCAGCCCAACCCCATTGAGCTACAGAAACAGCAGGAATCCAGAAGGAGAGCCATCGCTCAGAAACGAGCCAGGGATCTCTCAAAACCTAAAACACCAGAGGCCTTAGAGGGCAGGAAGCACATTGATGTACAAACTGGTAAATTCTCTCAACTTTGCTGTGAGAATCTAGATTTTCACAATCACATTGCTCCACATCCACATTAATGAGACTCCCCTTTTCTCATTCACCACAATCCTTATCTGTAATGCTTCGCATGTTAGACTTGTGATTTTGTTGTTTTAAAAAACAAATGTTGTTTATAGAGTTATACCTGGAGGAGCTGAGCGATTGTATTGAGGGTGCAAACGTTGAGTGTCAGACTGACGCATTTCTGGACAAACCTGTGACCCCCCTTTTCATCCCTGCCAAATCTGGCAAAGACGTGGCCACACAGATAGAAGATGGAGAGGTATGTGGCATAATGTATTGTATATAGTTTAACACAACTGAATGTCAAAGTCAGTGTCAAACTAGTCTCCTAAAATCTCTTGCAGTTGTTTGACTTTGACATGGAGGTGCGTCCAGTGCTAGAGGTCCTAGTGGGAAAGACTGTGGAGCAATCTCTGCTTGAGGTGATGGAGGAGGAGGAGCTCGCTAGCCTGAGGGTTCAGCAGAGAATTTTTGAGGAGCTCCGCAATGCTGAGCTGGTTGAGGTGCAGCGACTTGAGGAGCAGGAGAGACGCCACCGTGAGGAAAAGGTCCAGTGTGAAGCATTGTATCCCCCTTACAAGAAAACAAATGTGTTGAGGAAATAATTTGGATCATGCAACCAAAATCTTTATGATTCATTAATACAGGAGCGCAGGATTGCCCAGCAGAGGTTTGTGCTAGAGAAGGAGAAGGAGATAGCTGATAAGATAGCGGCCCGGGCATTTGCCCAGCACTACTTGGCTGACCTCCTCCCATCGGTTTATACAACACTGAGGGACCATGGCTATTTCTATGACCCTGTGGAGAGAGGTCAGACTTCATTTGGAGGGTTTCTCTTATTTCTCATGTCCCATTTCATTAAAGCACTCATTTGAAAAAGAAAAATAACTATCTGAATGAGCCTTTTAGTTTGTTTTTCGCAAAAAGAATGTTTTTGATTTTTCTATTCTTTTTAATATTCAGATATTGAGAATGTCTTCCTTCCATGGCTAATGGCTGAAGTCAATGAAAGTTTGGAGAAGAGGAATGTGGCAAGAACAGTTCTTGACAGTAAGGACAGCCAAACATTATACATAATAGTCCTGTGATTCCACACAACGTATTGATAAATATCAAGGCACATTTACTGGTCCGCATAGGTTTGTCAGTTCATGAATATTTTAGCTCCACCTATTGGACTTAATCATGCATTACATAGTATATTTAAATAAATATTATTTCTGTTCCAGAACTTATCAGGGATGTCACGGAGAAGAGAATCGAGGCCTATGGTCACAGCAATCCACAGCCTCCCTCCTCCAATTAAGAGTATGCACTACTCAGGGCTACATCATAATTAAGGACATATTTTCCCTCTTGAAGTTATCAGCTGTTGATGGGGGAACATATTCAGTCAAATAAAATGTTTTACATTGTTTAGAAGTAGCTTGGAATGTTCACTTGATAAAAGGTGTTAATGTATGTGCTTGTGCAAACGTGTGTGCATGTGTTTTATATCTGTGGTGCGTTTTCTTCTTGTTGATATGCTATGGTAAAAAAACAAACCAAAAACCCCCCTTAAACTAAAACTTGCCCTAATCTACATCCAGTAAGCCTGGCAGCCTTGAGGTTTGCATCTGCATTCAAATCACTTTTTGATTTTGCATTTACAGTATTAGCCTGTAACTGTTATAGATTAGATGAGAACGTAACCAGCATTTTGGTCTCTAAAACATGTTATTATTATCATTTCCCCTCATTCCGGGAACAGTTTTTTTTATTATTTTGTTTTATTAAATTACTAATAGGCAAGATTCATTACAGTGCACTTTGGAACGATTGTGTAATACAATACACTATTGCACCAGTGGATGTTGATTTACTCCACAAAGCAAAGGAGTTATGTTATATAATAAAAACAATCATAATTTAATTCGGAGACAATCAATTTAGCCAACAGTAGTCACTGTAGGTTAATAGTGTCAACTAATACAGGAGACACAATGGTACAATACAGATTAGCTTGATTTCTCTGGATCCGATCAGACTGCCACACCTGCCTTATTAGTCCGTGAAGTCGCGGTGCCTTTGTGAACTAACACAGCGGCCTAACACTGCTGATATGAGATATATACTACTCTATTTAAATCGTGTTCAACTATTGGTCAGTTTACAGGTCAGCCTCCCAAGATTTTACTCTACGTTTCCTGCAGGGCGTGTACATTGCATTCTGATGCGCACAGTAATTAATCAAATACATACCAAAAGCGTATAGTAAATGAATATATTGATTGTTTTGATTTTATGTAGTACGAAGTCGTGATCACTTGTGTTACTGAAACAAAACTAATTACGGCAAACAATATAGGTAACTTGCTCAAATTAAGGTCGGAAAATATTTCACGACCAGTATACACTACAAGTTGTAAGTTCACTGTTACTATAAGACGGGCCAAATCATTTTGTAATTGTATATTTAAAAATCGTATGTACTTAATATTTTGGGGTAGACTATAGCTTTGATATTTTTACCTTATCGAAGCACGTCAAAACATTTGTGTGCCTTTCAGGGAGCGTTACAAACTAAACCTTTTCAAAAACTTTACGAAGCTGACTTGCCAGTGACTATCGTCAGTTTGACAGAGCCCCCTGTTTTCGGGAATTGGTAATTGCAGATCGTTTGTGACAGGAACCAGTGGAAGGGGCGACAGAACGTTCAACGCTACGGTGAGCGGTAGATAGTCAGCCATATTGCCGCACACTAAGGGAGGGGGAAATCCGCGGCTACTGCACTGTGTTGAACCCGCTCATCTCCAATCACTACAGCACCCGGTAAGATTTTTTCGTTTTATAACATCGTGCTATGTATTTTATTTAGCACATTGAAGAACACAAATTAATTAAAGATACTCCAAGTACACAAGTCTGTTACTTTCCCCATAGCTATCTGCTTTTGAAGAGATACATTTTACATGTACTACAGGTGCCCGTGGGGTTATAAAAAAAGGATGCAACTGATTTCAGGTTACACACAAATAGAGTTGAAGTAGAAGTAGGCTGTCTATGTTGACATAGATTTGGTAAGGCCTCTGTGTCGCAGTGGAAGAATTGTTAAGTTTGTTAGTTATTAGGCCAAGTATATTAAAATCTTTCCTGATTTTTAAGGAGGGTCCATTATTGCAAAGCGTTCGCCATGTATTATTTGTATTATGCATGTTTAGATGTTTTCCGGGGTTTGCTCTAATCATAACAGGTGCGATTTGCGCCCTGTCTACACAAATTAAAATAAGATCACTTGAAAAAAGTTGCAGTTTCACAACCAAATTAACACACAAGCCAACTATTGCCTTGAATATTTAAACCAGTGAAAAGGTTGTGACTATTATGTGTGGGCCTACGCGAAAAATGACATCCGCAAAAAAGAAGGGAGGAGACTTTTCACAGCTGGGTGATGCTCATTGAGTACAATATTATAATTTTGCCGGATGATTCATTAACTGTAGCGTGTATGAACGTCAACCTCTATCACGAGAGTTTATTAATAAAGGTTTGCCCCGTTTGCTTCAGTTTCAGTGACAGACTTGTGTGTCTGAAACGAGTTTCTCGTCTTTGGCTTTACAGAAAAGTTCTGTAAAAACGTCCATTGCAAGGAGCAGTCTAAACTTCTACAGCTCCACACAGAGCCAGGAAAAGTACAAAAAATGCCTAAAGCGGTAAGTCTAACGTTATTTTACCTATAGAACTGCATTTAATTTACGTTGTTGAACTAAACCCGTTCACCGGGTATCGAAATGATTACCATTCGATCCGATCTCTGGTTTGTGTAATTATTTTGGGTTGACCTTAATTTCAAGGATCTATAGATAGGAATGTTTTAGCAATTGTAACTCTAACAATTACTTTATTATTGGATACATTTTTTGGTTTTCCCTGTCAAAAGTTCTCACTGATTAAAATCTTTTATTTTTCTTGATTTTTTCCACATTGGTGGAGGTTTTCATATCAAATTATAAACGAAGAAGTTATGCCAAGTACTGTTGTACAGATTGTAGTGATCAACATTTACATTTACCATGGAACTTTGTCTCCTTAAGAGCTTTTCTTTTGGCAGACATAAAGAGCCTTAAACAGTTGACTTGCCATTTATTTAGTCCAGATAGTCTTATCACATGCATCCAGGAACAAATTGCCTCAAGTGGTAATGTTAAAGTTGTTGGACAATAGATAGTTTGAGTTCTGAACAGTACTCTGTATTGTATTCTTGTTGGTGCACTGTCTATCGAAAAACAAGGCCATTGCAAAGCGCATAAAGCTGGGTATGGGTTTGTTTACAATACCCTTAGGGTTGTTAGGAGCGTCACTGTGGAAGTGACAATGACATCATCAGCTTGTGATAGCACTCAGGCAACACTTCTTTCTAATCGACCGAAGTCTGCCTCCCTGATTGAGAATGGGAGACTTTTTCGCCCTTACTTTAAACTCGGGTTTTATTATTAAAAAGCATGGTTCAGAAGCTCCCATTTTGTTTGGTGGTTATTAAAAGTCGGATGAAAGCTTTTCATGTTTGTTTCAATTTCTTTATTCCATTATTACCATTGTTAACACATTGATTTTACTATATTCTAATGAACTTATAGCTGTTCTGAAAAGTTTCCTAACTCTAACCAATTTAGAAAATGGAGCATTCTACTTTATGAAGAACACTGTTATAACTGTCAGAATGACACATTGTCATAAGGTGAATGACAAGGCTCACTGGCTCTCCCAGAATCCTGTTTTCCATGCAGCCACGGCCCTCAAACATCCCTCTGACAGACCGTACGAGGCGTGACCGTCATCAACATATATGGGTGTTTCCTCTTTATGTCCCACTCTATTGTTAGTTTTGTTCCTCTAAATAATTGATAACTCAACAATACTTGCAACGCCCACTGTGACTCCTTGGACAAAAATAATGTGATTGCTAATTCCCCTGTGTGCTTTCAGTGCAGTGTTTCATTACTTGGCACCACGGTGGAAAGATTCAATAGAGGGTACTTATAACGGCTTAAGGGTTATTGAATGTTGGTGCAGCCAAGGGATATGCTGGTTTTCTCTGCCACAAGACTTGCTACCGAACTCACTAGGTAGCAAAGAGCTTTATGGCTATATTGCTCTGGAGGCATTTCACTGTTATCCCCATTGCTACGTGGGTTGCAAAAATTCTCTTGTAAAGCCATGCAAACCATGTGCATGGTTAAATATTGAATGCTTGGCACTTGTGAATGCAACACAGTGCTTATTCAGAGTTAGTTGCAGAAATGATCAGTAAAAAATGTCACCAATGTAAAGGTAAAGAAGATAGACATACACGAGCAGGGAAGTCTTTGAGCAGTCAGTGTCGGTCTTGGGCCACAACAATGGTAGAACAATAAGTACCAAAATTACCAAATTGGAGCATGCTGTTTTGTGAATCATTCATTTAATGTCTGCCTTTTCTTGGTGGATGTAAGGACTTTTGAATGTGAATAGCAATGCACTTCAAATCTATTACACCATTTGAAACATCTGGCTACTAGTAAGCCCTGTCCTGTATTGAGCCCATCCTTTTTTGGGTCCATTAAAGTGTGTCTGTGCTTTTCTCTAACCAACGTTGCCCTTAGAAGAAATCTGGGTCTCTGCCTGGTATATATTTTTTTTGCCGTTCTCTTCCATGTTTTCTCAACGGCTCTGAATAGCTCTAGCTTGTTGTGAGTTACCGACATAAGACCAACTCTAAGCTCATATCACTCTCCCTCATGAGTTTCTGTATGCTGGTTCTTGCTCACTTCTTCCATTCACTGCTGGCCAGGGTAAATTTTTCTGTGCACCAGCCTTGCAGTTGGAACAAATAATTGCACTGTATACAATGCACAGTGCAATTTGTGAGCCATGGATTAATGTAGTTAAAGTTGAATATTAAGAAGCCTATTGGTAGACATGTTGAACAATTTGGGTCGGCACACCGTTTTCTTCTGGAGTGGGTCCCAGAGCCCCCGACATGTTGTTATCTAGAGGAACAGGCCATGTCTATGTCTCCCACCCCCACAGAGCTGGAATCAGCTTGGCTGTTTGCTGGACCCATTAGAATGCATACGGGTGCAGGAGAGGAACCACTGGGGAGCCACTGCTGAAAGGGGAGCTTTGTTTTATCCTGGAGATGGATTTTATGATTTTTCTTTTTTAAACTCTCCTCCTCTCCCCTCCTTTTTTCCTTCCGGATTCTGTTTCCCACAAATTCAGTTTCTCAGCTCTACATTGGCTGGTGTGGATGTCAACCAGGTCTGAACTTCCCTGTGTATACTGCATGGGCTCCTACATTGACTGACTATCTACAGTGAGGGACCCTCAACTAGTCGCATTCAATAAAGAAGAAAGTGTTGACCACTTTTTCTGTTGAAGTCTCAGTGTATGTAGTAGTCAAGGGAACGGACCAATATGGGCAAATAGTTAGCTTTGTTCTGTGGTCGATTCGTAGCCCACAGTTCACACTCTTGGAAAGGCAGCTGGACTGTGAGTCATAAAGCCCTCGGAGGTAGAGGCCCAGGCATCCCCTTTTCAGTGGGCGTCATTCAGCTTGCTCATATCACTGCCTCAGTGTCATTTACAATAGCCAGGAGATGACAGATTCTACAGAAGGCTGGCCTCGCTGGCTCCCGGGCTTCATCCTCAGTCCACACACCTCTTTATATGGTTGTCAGTTGAACTAATAACTAGAGTCAATGCTCCTTTTTTCTTCACTCATGCTATCAATGCAAATACCAGGAACCTTTTCAGTTTCAGTTTGGTGCTAAAGCAGTTTTTTTACCATCATGTCTCTAAATGGTTGAATTGTGTGAATATTTCATGTGATAATAAACGGCCTGCATCCCCAGATGTATTAATGTGAGATGTCCTTGATGTCGCTGTTCAACTTCTCATACAGTTTGACTTTCTGTTGTGCTTTGGTGCTTTGGCTGTTGTGACTGGACACTCATTCTCAGCTTATAAACTAGGTGGCAGCTAGATGGACTGCACTGTTTGTAGTCTTAGGTCAACCTAGCCAATCATTAACCAAAGAGTGGAAAGGCAGCCCGTTTATTTTTCTCTGAATGCGAGTGAATGGTAATGTCTGTGGCCTCCCCACCCCCACCATCATGACGGGTTGTGTAGTTTCCAGGGGTTATTGACAGTTTTGTCCCCCACCTACAGCTATCTGTCCAGGGGCCCTATGCATAACAATGACTATGTATGCATGATTAAATCTCTCATCTCTGGTGCATTGTAAAGAATATGACCTGATATGTAACAGACATTAACACTGCAGCTGAACAAGTGTAACTAAATGTTGTGATGGAGCGCTCAGACGGTCATGCTGTAATCCCCTCAATCACCCTTTGTGTTAGAGAGAAAGGAGCAAAATACGTCGGATTTGTTTACTGTGCAAATACCCTCTTCCTGGGAGCTCAGTTTTGCATTTCACATGTTTTACTCTGTTGAATATCTGTTTCTTTGAATTAATCGTTCTATTGTGTGGTCTGTGACTTGATATGTCCTGTGATGTCTCCACAGGTCAATGTACGCGTCACCACCATGGATGCTGAGCTGGAGTTTGCCGTCCAGCCCAGCACCACTGGCAAACAGCTTTTTGACCAGGTCTGTATGCACAGCTAAGTTTCTTCCATAGTTTTTTTGGAATGCTATCATCACAAACAGAGCACAACTAAGACTGGATTTTAGATATTGATATTAGAAGGAGAAATAATCCGAAGGTGATGCTGATATTCTTCATATACATAAACACAAATGTTTAGCAGTGATACCTCATATTTGGTTATTTAACCCTTTTTCCAAAGATATGTAATCTCCTATTGTGTTCATACTCATGTTGCTTGTTGTTTTAGTTTCTGTTCTAATGTGTCATGCGGATGTTGTCTTCTTGTGAGTCGCTTTTATGGAAGATGACTCTCAGATACTCAACTGGTTAAATCATTTATACATTTAAGAAATGTACGCGCAACCACTATATCTATGAAAGGCCCATATCGGCTCTAATCCAAAACAGAATGGCCATTCATATTCTCGTTGTAACTCAGAAGAAGAGAACACTTGTTATAGTCTTGCAGACTAATTTCTGGACACTTTCATCACCGTCTGTGCAAACAAAAGGTCTGCAATTGAAAGACAGCACACCACTCATTAATTGATAAGCTATCTCAGAAGGTCGAAGTGATTTCAGCTTTAAGTGTCCTTATCAGACCACGCTTTTTTAAATTTGATATTGTTCCTATTTTGAGGAGGGTGTGGGAAAAATAGCTCATGACACCCCCATGAAGATTGTAACCATCCCCCGTTATGACACTAGAAAGTATTTAAATCCGTCAAATTTAGGCGTAATCTTTAACACCCGTTAAGTGGAATGTTTTTCTACTTATATTTGTCTGACAAAGGTATTCAGTGTAGAGTTTTTGGTCAGTTGTGTGTGTGTTTGTCTGCCATGTTATGGTGTAGATTCTGTAGTTACTGTGCATAAAGCTAGGTACTGTGTCCCAGCCCTGGGAGAGGAAAGACTGTGTCTTAGTGCAGCCACTTCCTGAATAACTCGTTTGTCAGAGGTGCATTTCTTCTGTGTGTGCTGGGGGCTGTGTCTCAAACTTTCACCCACTCAAATTCTCTAGCGGTGTTCTTTTGAGGCAGAGCTGCTGAAAAAGAAAGCGCTGTGATTATATTCTCCGAAGGATTCTAAAATTCTATTTTTACGCATTGGCGGATTCTTCCGTCTACTTGTTAGAATGTTGCTCAGTGGGGTGTGTCCCAGATAACCATTCTGTGTGATGATTGGCGTCAGTTCACTGGCCCCATTTGGTGCCTGAAATGTTCTCAACGCTAGGACACATAGGTTACTTTGTCTGAAATATACTATTTCCCCTGGTATTCTTCACTCCAAACAGAAGCAGATTATTTGCCCCAGCATTTGGCTGATCTAGTGCTACCTGTGGTGTCCCCAAAGCCTGTCAGTGACTTAATTTGGTTACAGGCCCAGACACAGTAGGAAGAAATCCCCTACAGAGTAGGCTTCAGTCTGACGGAGAAATGGAGAGCGCCACACACCCAAGCGCACACACCAGTTCGGTGGAAATGCTGAGTAACAGCTATGAGCTCACCAGCGGCTTGTTCCTGGTATAGAGCGTCAGTGGTCAGCCCTGATCATAGCCTAAGGACTCCCACTCAAGTGCCCCCTGTCCCTCATGAGATGTACACATAGAAGACAACACATATCCTCTGTATAAAACCTTTCCAAATCCCGTGTCTCATGCTTCAGGTATGTGCTTTACACCGTGACTTTGTCTCAGCTCCACTTTGTCCAGCAACATAGAATAGAGGGAGGTTTCTCTAGTGTTCTGTTCTCTCTGTTCACTATGAATGTGTGGTCTGATGTTGTAATAGGCCATTTCCTTTTTGGCCGCCCCCCCCCTCTCTCTTCTTGCTCTTGTGCCTATATGGGGCTCTGTCTGGTCGTGCCCCTCCCTTCCCCTTCCACCCCATGCTTTTCAAGAGTTCTCCATTAGTCGCTCAGCGGATGCAGTGAGTAATTCTGTTTCGCCACGGTGCCACTCCTCTCTCTCACTCGCCACAGGGCCCCCTCAGAGAAACTTTCTCCACGAGTCTGACTGGAATTAGAACCCGAAACAGGCCAACCGCTCCTATGGGCGCATGTGTTGGGCACATGAAAGCAAGGCATTTGAAACTATTTTCCCTCCAATGAAAATATATTTAAGTTCTAATGCTAGACTAAGTGTGTGCCTTGAACTTTAATCAACCGGTGGCTTGGTGTGGAGCATTACCATCTGAAACTTTTTTCATTAATAAAATCGAATGTAAGCGATTTGACCTATTTGGGGAAATGGCTTCTTCTGCTGACAGACAACATGCCTATCTAGGTTTGCCAAAACCCCTGTAGCTTATCCTGTTTGGACAAGCAGTACTTCATTAGTGTGACTGTCCATAGTCCCTTCTTGCTTCCCCCATCCCCCACTTTCTGTGTGTATACCGAAGTAAATTCGCCATGAAAGAGCCAATTGTGTCCTGCACCCTAAGCGCTTCTCTGCAGTCAAAAGTGCTCTCTAGTTTCTGACGTGCTACCGCTTGTTGTCGTGATAAAATAAAATCCGGTCTCTGAATCACGGTCATTCATCTACCCTCACTCTCAGGTTTGTCTGTGCTATATTGGGTGGCAGTCGGTAAGAGGGGATGTTTTAATTCATTTTAACCTGGGCCCTGACTTAACGGATGGAACGGGCTTGGCCAGAGGGCTTGTGTGTTGACTCAAAACCTTACCCAGGCAACTTGGCACCCCACCTGGGAACTGGGTGGGGAATTTGGCAGAGCTCCACTCAAGAGGCACTTGGATTTCCGATCTAAAAGTTTTGAAGAGAGACTAGCACACGGAGTCTCCTCTGAAGGGGACTTGTATTGGAAAAACGTTTAGCCATCTGAGGACTCTCTGGTTTGGGAGGGTTTGAGTCACAACAGAAGCCAATGGAAAACTGTAGTTGTTTGCACAGCACAAGTGGTTTTCCAGATACAGAAGTGCAATGCATTGCTTTTCCTTGACCATTCATCTCCATGTGCTCCTGTAAGTTGAATGCAGGCAGGATGCTGGTCAGGCAGCACACCTTAGCTTAGTCATACAGTCCGCTACTCCCCCTTGCAAATCAAACAATGGGCTCCTATTGTTCACTATTTAGCTGTGCTCCTGTGTGGCGTGATATTTTGCTAAACAGGTGAGCGTGAGGGAGAAGGGATGTGTGAACCGACCTGTCCAGAAACTAAAACCAATGACGGTCACCCTGCTAATTTGATAAAAGCAACTTGCAGTACTGTTATGAATATTTTTATAATGATATTATGGTTGACATCTATCAACTGCATCTCAAATATCGTCAGTATGTCTTGTATTTTGTTTGAAGACATCTGTCCCCAAGCCACTGCCTGGGAAAGGCGTAATTCTACCAGGGGGTCGTCGATGAGATTAGCTGGGTACCTGAGTATGTCACCTTAAGAGTAGGCGCTGCAGGCCCAGCCAGCCGGTCCAACAGCATTACAGGCTGGTGCACTATGCAGACTTTTCTGCTCTGCCGGCACCATGCCATGGGTGGCTGACTCTGTTTAGTTTATTACACTGATTACGTACTGGGAAAAGAAACACAGAAGTTTGAGTTAACTTCTGCACGGAGAGTTACATCACCCGATCGAAATAACATAGCTATTGCTTTTGTTTTTTCTGGCAGGATGATTTGCATGTGTTTTTTCCCCAATTTTATAAACTTTAATGTAGATGCACTTTAGGCTATTTGGAGCCATCAGCTTCTAATTAGTTGATGCTTTGGGGCTCATTCACTCAGCTTTCTTCTGTAGTTAAGAGAAACGTTTTTCTTTTTGTTCATTTGCGGTGAATTTCTTCTCTCTAAAGGTGGTTAAGACCATTGGCTTACGTGAGGTCTGGTACTTCGGCCTCCAGTATACAGATGGAAAAGGCTACCTGACCTGGCTGAAACTCGACAAAAAGGTAAGCTATGATCAATTGGTTCTTTAAGCCTTTCTTATCCCTATGCATTCCAGTTGGAGCAAAAAATAAGTGGCATTCTTCTGAAGGGAGGGTAAAAGGTCCGCTTCAACGATTTCCTTCCACCGAGTGAATGAGTAGCCAACATTGCCGTTCCTGACGTGACGTTTTGGCCTGCCTTGCTCCATTTCCTGCGCCGTACCTTATTGTTAGCTCGTATCCGCTGTGGTTTCCCATTCAAAACCCCTGGCTCCCGTCATCAGATGGAGCATTTTTTGGTGCGTGAACTCCCGGTGAACTGCCCGACATGGCCTCTGCCTTTTTTGCCGGTGTTGCTGTGCAAATAAAGATTGCCCGACCTCCCCTAACTGTGAGCCCGGGCTGTTGTGTTCTCAGTGCTCGTACAATGCTTATAGCTATCTGTAATGTAACCCCCGTCCCCTATGTATAATATTGTCCTTGCCAACAATCAGAATTTCAAATGCTCAAGTTAAAATGTGTTGGGTCACTACATGAGCTTCAAAGCCAGTAAGAGGGGGGTGGGGGGGTGTATTTGTTTTTGTCACACGGGGTGACCCTTTTGCCATGCTATGGAAAGCAGCGGAGCAAACAAAGCCCTGCCTGAGAGTCTGGCCCGGCGTTTCTCTCTAGCTGCAGTTTCCTGACAATGCCACGTACAGTCGATTGGCACAATGCCTCACTCTGACCAGAGGTTTCCAGGCTCCCGCTGCCCGTTCAACTCATTGAAAATATTGTCAGTTCCTGTTTTGAACGCGGCGGAAAAGGCCTGTTACCACATACAGCAGCACAGAGTTCTTTAACTTGTTTTGTATATATTTGATTGGTACACCCTCTTTTGCGAAGACAACTTAGTGTGGTCCCCTCGTTAACTTCAGAACAGAAACCAACACCTTAAGGGTGTGACGGTCCAATGAACTCTCCAGCAGGTTAACAACGCTAATCCTCACGTTCTCAAAATGAGGTTGATCTTCAAAGGTGATAAGATTTTGCGTGTTCCGCTGTACCATTGAGTGTTTATTGGCCCTTCAATTGTCTGTCCTGTCAGGTCTCTGCTCAGGACGTGAAGAAGGAGAACCCTCTGCAGTTCAGGTTCCGGGGGAAGTTCTTCCCAGAGGACGTGTCCGAGGAGCTCATCCAGGACATCACCCAGAAGTTGTTCTTCCTGCAGGTGAAGGAGGGCATCCTGAGCGATGAGGTCTACTGCCCCCCAGAGACGGCGGTACTGCTGGCCTCTTACTCTGTCCAGGCCAAGTTCGGGGATTTCTCCAAGGAGATCCACCGGGCCGGATACCTCACCATGGACCGCCTGCTTCCCCAGCGGTAAGACCCACAGTCAGAGCTCTAGAAAGACTACTATGGATTCCTCTAATCGCATTAGACGCAAGACACCAAGATGAGATTATTATTATTGCATTTTATAATGCTGGACATTGTTCTCACCCACTATATCTTTATAGTGTCATGGAGCAGCACAAGTTGTCTAAAGAGCAATGGGAGGAGAGGATCCAGGTGTGGCATGAGGAGCACCGCGGCATGCTCAAGTAAGAGTTCAAAGTTCAAAGTGTTTCATTTGTTAAATCCACAGTATAATACAGGATCAATCTGAGCAAAGAAATTCTTATGACAAGGCAGGCAACAACTACGTAGAACAGAGCCAAAATATCCATACCAGAGATATAAATAATACAAAAGTAACTAAGATATACATCATATGTACAGATGGGGGATATGGACAGTGGGAATTGGAGTGCAAAATATTCCAAATATATAAAGTGCAGGAGTGCATTCCCACTCACTCACTCACTTACTCACTCACTCCCTCCCTCCATCCCTCCCTCACTCACTCACTCGCTTTCTCCCTTCATCCCTCCCTCCCTCACTCACTCACCCAAATCTCCCATTTCCTCTATCTCTCCTAGTTCCTTTCCTTGACCTCACATCCATCTTCTTATTATAGCTGTCTCTCTCTTTAACACGTTGATGTTGATCCCTCACTAGATTGGAAACACAACTGGGAGGTGTTTCTGTTGTGGTATAGATCTGGTTTTACAGTTTCCACAATTGCTCACCAACCTTTTATTTAACTGAATTGCTTTTATCATAACATTAACACAGTCGTCAAAACAGAATAACATGTTACTCAGAGCGATGGTTTACTCACGGCATTTGCTGTTGAATTCACTCGCAAAAGCACGGAGTTCTGCCCAAAACAATTATCATGTTTTTCAACAGAAGACTGCTCTTTAAAAAACCACAGGAATGAATTGTCTAACTTGAGCTTGCAATAAAATATGTCCTCTGAACTCAGGTGACACTTGCAATGGTAAATCATAGTCAAATTGTTGGCCTCTTAAATGACAAAATGGTTAAACTTTCAATCAGTCCATTACATGTAGAAGGTCACTGCTCACTGTAAGTTGCTTTTTCTTATTTTTTTTTCATATTGGTCATTTTGATAAAATGTATGTGTGACTTGTAATCATTGAGGATGTTGTTACATGGGGAATATTTATAATGAATTTGTTCCCTTTACAGATGGAAATTGTCACCATCACAGATTTTACAATCGCTAACTCCAGAATCATTTGTTCAAATTACTAATTTATTGTGAAGTACCATTAGAAAGGTTACTCATATCACCCACGTGCAATCTAATGATTGTTTCACCATTTAGTTGTTTGTGCAACCCTGTGCAGCTGAAGTATAAAATGTCCGATGGCTGTTTCAATAAATGCCTTTGTGTAGAAGGAGTGTAGGGACACAATGGAATCACAAGTACGATCAGAAACAAAAACACACGATTAAAACGAGGAAAGGCACAAAGTGTCAAACCAACACATCTTTCTCAACCGTTAACCTTGGAACACAGAAGCACGACTGGATATCTCCACGGTCGGCAGTTGATCTTCTGAGGTTCGGTTGTGGGATTTTCGCCGCATCGGCCCTTTGGTCTTAACGTGACCACGACGTGGTTTCTAACGCCTGCTCTGATTGGACACTCGTTGCCTTAGCAACTGCTGTATTGGAGCGTGGTCATATCCTGCAAACACCACCACCAGTGATCTGTTCCACACACCCCCTCCTCTTTTCCAGAGAACCCTGACACACACACACACACACGCAAACGCGCACACACACACAGACACGGTATTTGTACATGTATATGGTGACAAATAGCTACCAATAGTTAGACACAAAAAACACTTAATGCAAACAGACAGACACACACACACACACA